>CAJHQP010006603.1:0-37178 GCA_905132765.1 Moricandia arvensis | reverse complement strand
ACAGATGGATGCTTTTATTTAAACTGATTTATTAAATAACACAAACAGGAACACTATAACTAAAAAAAGTCAAAGCTATTACTTACATTTTTTTATATGTTCTTTTTCACCCATTGGGTTAGTTTGACAGAAAAGTGCTATATAGGAGGATTATAAGAAAACCGATTTGAGTGAAATATTATGTATGTTCCATAGAGGTGAAGATGTTGTTCAACACAATCTCGAACTCACCTGTCTCTTGTCTCCTTTCCTTCTTCATCTATCTTCATAATCATCATCTTCACTCCTCCTCTTCACTCTTTATTACCACTGTGTCCTTCTGATAGTCTCAAACTCAGTATGTTGTTTCTTGTGGAAAGCAACTGTCTCTGTTGGGTTACCATTAGAGCAATATTGGCAATACACCACTTTCTATCCTCTCGTTGTACAAGCTTGAGCTGGTGAAAATAAAGGCATCGTAGAATCAAAGGTCGTTTCTGGTTGCTCTCTTTAACTTATCTTAATACTTGTTAAATGTTTACCCACTCTTCCTTTGCACGTTTCGCTTCTATTGTATCCAATCTTCTCATCCCTACAGAGATCTCTTCCCATTAATGGCCCCTTATACATTTTCTTGAAGTCAGCTCTAGATTTTTCCTTATCCTTATTAAGCCTCACCTGGGTCTTAGGCCACCTTGAAGAGCTAGGAATACTGATGGTTCATATCGAATGTTATTTGAATGTGCACTATGATTTCTTCCTTTGTGGTACTTTATGTTTCTGATGTGTTGTTGTTGTTGTTGTCCTAGATTTTGTGTAAGAGATATGATTCAGCGTTCTTTAGCCACAGCATTAGACCTCTCGGACTTAGTGTTTCATGTTCTTTTGATCTCGCTCTCTTGGACCCTCCAAGCTTTTCTCTTGAGATTCTCTTCTCTTCTCGAGTCTCCAAAGTCATTCCAAGATCTTTATCTCTTGCATCGTCTCTTGTTTCTCCATCAACTCTTCTTGTCAACTGTGTAAACATCCGTCAATATTTCCTTTCTTTCTCGATCTCTGTCCTGATATATCTCTTCCTCGTCAGAAGCAGTAGATGAGAAGTTGGGTCGAGAAAAGGTTCATGTTATCAACTCATGTCGAAGTTGGTCAAACCAGAGTATTATAAATGGGAAAGATGTTGTAGAGACGGTGCTTGCGAGTAAGGTAGTTGGGCTATGGGGTTTTACACTAACCTGATTATAATGATGTTTCAAAGAAGGGTGCGGTTACGTCGTTGGTTGGTGGGCTTGTTAGAAGATTTTGCGGGTTGTGACTCGGGTTCAGGTGGATAGGAAGTTATGGAGCCTCCAAAGCTGTAACTCCTCGAAGAACGTAAGTTTTGCCTTCGATTTTCCGTACGACCTTCTTGTACGTGTTGTGTACGTGTAACCGTTCTCGAATTCTCTTTACATTCTTTGCTCTTCATTGTAACCAAGCTCCTCATTTTCCTATTATTTAGTATAACAACAAAACACGTTAAGCGACAAACATAATTATCTATTTTTTTGTTACATAAGTAAAATGTAAATTTGTATTAAAGATTACATATATATAAAATTACAATTAGACGTATAGACATCAAATGAAATTGCCAAAAAATATATAATAGACATATCCAAAAAATTTGGGAAAAAAAACGTACATACTACGATCATAAACTTCGTTTTATTTTTCAGTATGAATATATGCAGTATCATAAATATGTTATCTATTTTGTACGAATAAAATGGTAAATTGTAATTAGATTATCTAGTTTTTTTAGAACTGATATTTATCTAGTTATTAATAGTTAAACCTAATTTAATTGTATTTAAATACATATTATTACCCGTATTAGGGAAAATTCAAAAAAATTACCAAAAATATGACAAATAGGCATATCTATAATATGTAAAACCTTTATACAAGATCATCAAAACTTATGCTTTTTAATATGAAATATATCATGCACTGGTATCATATTAAATATAACAAGAACTGAAGATTTTCTTCCCATAAGGGACGCTTTGAGAGTCGGGAGTCACGAAGGGCCTTTATCCATGTTCTCGGAACACCGTATTCTCTCAAGAGCGCTAAAGTCTCCGTCTGTTGGCC
Organism: Moricandia arvensis; assembly: GCA_905132765.1. Classification (NCBI taxonomy): domain Eukaryota; kingdom Viridiplantae; phylum Streptophyta; class Magnoliopsida; order Brassicales; family Brassicaceae; genus Moricandia; species Moricandia arvensis. Next base: position 35,066 of record CAJHQP010006603.1, on the reverse strand, counting down.
AGCCCGGTTTCCTCCTCGCCCGTCCTACTTCGCCAGCGTCCTCCATCTCATATCTTTCTCCTCTCGACTGAACCGCCCACGCGGCCACCACTCGGAGCTATCTACAGTGCCTGAAGAGTTTCCAGACATGTAGCTTAATTAAGACTCGAATCTGGATGTCTCAAAAGACAGAGCTTAGCAGAGTTTGAATAGACAACGCAAGGTAATTGTGGTTGAATTTCTGTTTTTATTTTTTTCTTCTTTTCTTGTCTATTGTGATATATATCTTAGAGGTATTTAATCTGGTGGATGGACCATTCTATCTAATATCATATATAATACATTTTTCTAGGTGATATAATTATTTTTATATATCATAAATAAGACGGAGTGGGACTTAAAGTGGAACTATTTTCGCTTTCCTTCTGTCTTTTAAAAATTGGAATCTCTCTCATTGCTTATAAGAAATTTGTACCAATAAATAATTTCACTATAAATTAAAGTTTATGTATAATTTTATCTCAGTAGGTGTAACATCTGATTAATGATGGTTTATCAGCTTTATTCGGCATTAAATATTTCAGAACTTGCCCATCTATTCTGGTACCCAAACTGGTTAAAAATGAAACCATTATTGCAAATAAATAAAGTTTATGACTGTTACCGTTAAAACTGATTTCTGTAAACTCTAAAAATTTACGATCCGATACTAGAAACAATTGCTCATCCTCATACGATCAATCCATCATATACTCCTTTACATATATTATTAAAGGAGTTTTTTAAGCGTGGATGTATAATTGGAGGTCTTAACTGTCGCCACTTAGCCGCTGTGACCCGTGATGTTTACTTAGAAAATTCTCTCTATTCATATATATAGTTACTATGTGTAGAGTATCTGGAGTATATTCATAGTGAATAATAAATATATCAAGAATGATGATTCCATTTAAAAAAATAACAATAGTAGATAAGATCGTGAGACTGTGGTGAGAAACCAAAAGAATATAATTCACATTAGTGTTTAAATGATTGACCATCATAATAGATGCTGTTTGGTCTAAATTATAATAAAGATAATTAAAGGTACGTGACAGCAAGAACAGCTGCAGGATAGAGACGTATAGGGAATAATATCGGGGTAGCAAATGAGCCCACTGTGGGCCATATTTGCTTCTCACCGACCGCTGGAATCAAACCACAAATACACCGACTGTTAATTTACATACAATAGTTGACAAAACTAACCAATCTAATCATGCAAGTAGTTTGTAACCCATAACTCACACGTCATGTCACCGTCTGTATTTATCATGATATACTCTTTGTCATATGAATATATATACATGTTGAAACATTCACATTTTATCAATTGTATAAAAGACGATCATGAGCGGTAGAAAAAGAGTGTGCGTGTGATTGTATATGTATGTGGAAGTTTTGGATGTAAGCATCAGTTACGCGTATTAAATTAGACGAATGGCAGTTAGATAAATGTCTGAGTTCTATATGGTTATTCTAGGCGGATTGTCAATGCATTATGGAGAAAAAAAGCAGACGTAGAGAGACATGGTTTAGTTAGCATTATAGACCTACCATTTATTTAATGGTATTGGAAATAATTTCGGTGCTATATAAGTAATAATGTATGAACGTAAATGTGTTGTGTTCTTCGCGACTACCCACTGATTTTTATTTCTTTCTTTCGCGGACGCTATTTGCATGTCATGCCAGTAAGATCAACGAGTGTTCTTCCGTTTGTAGACACATTCATGATTGTAGATAAATCAGATTGAATAACGTAAACGTATATCTTAACTGGTAACATACATGTAAAAGCAAACATGCAAGCCTAATTTTCACAGGTCAAATTTAGACTATACGTATACGTACGCTTCTACAACGTAACCACATGAAACTTTCGAGGCTTTCACCAAAACTAAAATGATTGTCGGGTTATTATAATTATATTATATATTTTTAACATGATGATTTTCAGTGTAATCATCAGAAAGTACAGTAAAGGCTTCTGAAACAAGTACAGTTAAAAGATTTTCTCAAATTTTACTTTATAATTGTGAAATCACAATTTTGCTATTTGTATCATGTATTTGCGTGTATATATGTATGTATATTTGTATAAACCAACAAGAATTAAAAGGACAAATTAACTATATAAAAACAAATTTTGTGAGAAGGCATCACATTTACTTTATAGGAGATGTTTTGTATAAGTATTACAAACAATTAATATATAGGAGAATGGACACAATACTTACTGGCAGTTTGTTTTCTGTCTGAAACACCAGACTCATCCCTTCTTTTCGCATCTCTCTTTTTGTTTGGCCAAGTTAGTGTTATTTTTATATTAATATTTAGTTAGTTTTATTCAGAAATGATGCTGAATTCGAATATATTAATTTCCTTTTTGTTATTATCAAGCTGGAGTAAATAGTAGAAGTTATGATAGAAATAAAGCAGTGGTTACAATGAGCTGGCTATTCAGTTGTATTTCACTACCTACGTATGGCTCTGTTAAAGTGATCCAACTTGATTTTTCTTTTCTACGTATACATACACCAGTTATGTATACTAAATATAACATAAAATCCACATCAGAAAATACATTTTTATGCGAATATATCACACTCGAGATAACAATTTCGTGGCTCTAGTGAACATTTTAATATGTATATCCTTATTATTTGTATTTTAAAAATATACTACTGGTGGACTGATTGGTTAGATTTATTTCCTGCATATATATAACTGGGAAGAAAAACTGGTATGATTATTTTCATACGTTCAAAAATACTTATTTTAATAATGAATATCAAGAGTCTTGTAACTCAGGCTATGGACATTTATATAATTGCGTCAACCATCATTGAGTCATGCCAAGTTCGCATTACGTCCCGTCCATCGTAATCCCAACAAGATCATTGTCAACTAGCATACTAAGTGGAATACATTCACATATTTTGATCTTACCGTAACCTTGTTGGCTTGACCTAAATAAAAAAAAATGTAAACTATAGTAGAAACAATTATTTATTTTTGTGGGATCCACTATTGATTATTTAGTGATTTTCTTAGCGTAATTCACTTAAATTTACATTTTAATCTTCTATTCTCTTAGCACTAATGTATGTCTATGTTCGCAGTTCGCTCTGTCGATGCTAGGTATACGACAATCGTCGAGGAAAATGATTATTTGGGGCCTTAGATCTTAAAAGGGCTGGTTGGTAAGCCCAATGTTATTTTAAAGCCAGTTATCTTCATTTCAACTAAACCTATACTAGTATTTTAGAAAATTTTACTAGGTGAGGGCCTTCGAGGTGGTGCATGAGATGGCCTATTTGATTTATCAGTTTGAAGTTCATGTTTTTAAGAATGTTGTTGTTTAGAAATAATCAGAATCTAGCTCTACTTGAATTCTTCAAGTTTGGCTGCTTTGTTTTTCAGATACTGAATTGAATATAGCTTACATAATAGTAAATGTGTATATACACATCTGAAAATGATAATATTGAAAACAACAATATTGTAGAACACGTGTAATAGCCAACTACAGTGTAAAACTAATACGAACAAACATCAACATGAAACTACAAATAAATTGAGACCAAAAGGACAACCACATACTCATTTAGAAAAAGGAAAAATTAATAAAATATTCAAATTAAACTTTGTTAAGCTTTTTAATACTCTATTTTTTACTGTCCAATTTAATACATGAACTAATTATTTGTTTCTTTTTAATACACTAAAATTGTAAAACTATGCTCATTTTAATGTCTTGCTTTAATCAAAATATTTATGTTTCAAAAAATATAAAAACTCCAAATTCAAAAAATCTTAATTTTTAGTTTTATTTTAATTTTAGGAATGAAATAAATACACTATGGATAACCTTAAATTGTACATAACTATTTTTAGTTTTAACAAAAAAAGTTTGTTTTCTAAATTTAAAACTAATTATTTATTTCCTTTGAATTATGTTTTTCTAATTTTTTAAAAATTATCAATACTTTAGTTACTTTTAGTCCTGAACTTTAAAATAAATTTATAATTTTAAGATCTTATGTGAATTTCAGCGATTTAATGAAATTTATAAATAATTTTTGATTAAAATAAACATAAAAATGAACATAGTTTTAATTTTAAAAAGATGGTGTACTAAAATAAACAAAATGATTACTTCAGATATTAAATTGGATAATAAAAAGGTTTAGAGTTTAAAAGTTTAAAAAGACTTAGTTAGGTGTTTTTGTGAAAACTTTTCTTTAAAAGGAATTAAATGATTTTTTAACATTTTACCAAAAAAAAAAATGACAAAGACAGTTGCGAAAAGAAAAACACTAACCCGTCAAATAGGACGGCATAAACATCTCACGAGGTCTCAATCAGTTTATATAACCTAATTCTCCATTGCCAAAAAAGATAGTGTATGACATTCTAAACAAATCATAACGTAGACGTCGTTATCTAAAATATGATACAAATTGTAACAAATAAAACATATTTCTCACTTAATGTCTGTATATGTATTCATCCTTGCTATTATTTTTTTTCGCGAAGAGACGAGATCAACTTTCTACTCTCACAAGCTTCTTCACATTGACTCTTTTTTTTTTTCTCATAGAGAACCCAAAATTTTTAACACGAATTAAGTTTTCCAACGACTCTTTGTCTGAACAAGAAAATGATTAAATCATGATCATATTATCAAGCTCATGGTCGTTAGAGATTGTAATACGAGAGTAGGACTAAATCAGATGTTATACAAGCATAAAAACTTACAATACATATATTGTTTATGAACATTTGAGAACTTATGTTTCGTATAAGCAACACGGATTATTATTATTATTATGCTCTAGTTATCTAATACTACGTGCCGTGTGTTACGCTGAGTTAGATTAGTCGATTGATAAAGAAAGATAACCAAATTGGCGTTATTATATTCTCTTGCCGCGTGACATGTTGCAGCTCCTCATAGTCGTTGGTGACTAGGTCTCACTTCACACTTGAACATGTAATTATATAGTATATGTTTTCCGTATTTAAAATGGTCAAATTATAAATCATTCAACCTGTTCTGAATACTATTGGCACGGTGTATACTTTTGCTTTTGGGTTGGTTTTCATGCATTTTTTGTTTTTGTTTTCATGTCAACTTTCTTTTAAAATAATTTACACTGCCCACTATTGCAGTATTATTCTTCACAACACGGTTGTACTATCAAGTATAAATCTTGAATGATAAAAATATATTATATATCAACGTATATTGACAAATATATAATTCAAAAGATTGATTAAACCAAACTAATATATTCCAAATAGTCATCTGACAAAATGAGCAAATAATCTGACAATCAATATTTATTTTATTTTGTTTATAGAACTGCCAAAATATTTGCAGTTTCCTATGATCTTCGTTTTACTAGATCAAAACATAATTTTCTTTATAAATTAAAGCTTCTATAACAGTCCGAGGCTTTTCATGTCAAAGTCAACTTCTTTGATGTGCCTTACCCGCCACGACGTATCGTTTTAAAACATAAATCCACAAATCTATGATTTTTTTTTTGGAAAAGGAAATTTATTCATTTTATAAATTTATTCATTTTATAAATTTATTCTTAGTGTCATCTTGTTGTAACTCTATTCTGAATTAGTTGTTTCTAGCTTGCGAATCGTTCATACCATTGATACAAAAATAAATAAATTATTCTATAAAAACATAATAAATTGAACACATCACTATCTTTCTCCACCTATGCGTATTGTCATGATCTTTTTTTTTTTGAACTTAATATTGTCATGATCTTTTTGTCCTCGTATATGTTTTTTTCTAAAGCTTTCTCGTATATGTTTCTTGGTTAATTTAATTATAACTAAAAATAAAATAAATCATACTATAGTATTATGAAGTTGGCAAAACAAAATAATGTATTGTGTATGTTTTTGTTAACTATCTTTCAAACTCTCAGTGGCTGTTATAGAAACGACTTCATCGGTTATAATGGTAAGTAGTAGTAGTACATGATACATTAACATCATGTTGGATCGAGAAAAAATGGTCATTTCATTCATAAGTTCGTCTTTATGACGAGAGTGTGTCGTTCAACTAACCTCATCACGGTTTGATCATTCTCAGCCGTTCAGATATAAAGATTAAATATTTTTTTTTTCTTTTAACCTTATCCATTATACATATCTATCACACTCTCACGTAATCGATGTAATACATCATTTTCTATTTCGAATATAATTTTTAGCACATTTCTTTATGGTAATGGGAATTGAATAATGGTGGCAAATAATTAGAATGTTGAATGAATGGACGATAACCAAATGATAGTGGAGTTTCAATTATAAAGTGAAGTCCAATCAAAGGGATATCATTGTTGCTACAAAAGGATAAAAGTTAATTTTGAGTCTAACTTTTCGTTTAAGTATAAGATCCACACTCATGTATTCAAACAGACTTCTCAAGAGTTTTGATAGTTTGGTGTGTAATAAAAAAGAATAATGAAGTATTGCAGATCATTTATGGATTATTGTTTTATTTTGGGGTATATAACAATCATAAACTATAATTTTATACTTCTATAACCGCTATGTCCACTGAAAACATTTGTTTTTCATTGAATATCTTTAATTTTGTAAATAAAGATTGAAAAGGGTTTAATTCCCCATAAACTTTTGATATACTAATTATTTTATCCATATCTAAATAGCGTTTTGTTAAAACCAAAGTTGAATGATCTAATGAAAGACTAGTAGGTAAGCCCTTCAAAATTTCACTACTTTCAAAATTAATTGTATTTTTATTATATAGAGAAATATATTTTCTCACATAGGAAATTATTGTCTAGATTATACGTCCCTTCACATATGATAACACAATTAGGTCAACACTAGTAACTTGTACGTTAAGAAACAATAAAATGTGATTATCTCTACCAAATTTATTTTCAGAAATTCTCAGGAAATAAGTAGGAGTGGGGAGGTCAACGCCTAAAATCAACTTGCTGAATATATATTTTTTCCCCTAGTTAGTGGATGTATTTTAATATTTTTATTTTTACATAGGCCTATTTGCTTAGATTAATTATTTTGTTAGTTTATTAAATTAAACATGCACAAGCTAGAAAGTATTCTTCTTTGTCAGAGTAATAAACAACTTTCCTAAATAGTATTTTATTATAATAGTCCTATAAAAATGTTGATTGATAAATTAAAATAAATAATGAGATGTGTGTTAGTGTTCGTGTAGCGGAGATAACGTAGTTGGTTTCTAGAGAGAGAGAGATAGAGACAAAAGCTCTAAAAGGGTTTGAAACGGAGAAGACGAGGAGATCAAAACACTAAGAAAGAAAGAAACTTTGTAAGACCCATCTCTGAAAACTGATTGTTCTCTGTTCTGTTCTCTCTGTTTCAGCTAATGTTCACAGATCTATGCTCTAATCCTCTGTTTCCTAGATCTATTTTATCTTATAGACCAGTTTAGTTAAGTAAAGGTTGTAGCTTTAGTTCATGTTCTGTCACTAAAACTTGTTAGGTAAGATCTGGAATCAATTTGTCTTTGTTTCTATATCTGTAAATCTCCAAAGTTTCCTCCTTTTGTTTTGATTGATTCAAAAGAATAGTTCAGATATGGTTTATACTACTTGGAATCAGATCTCTGGACCATTGTTCTTGGGAGGAGCAGAGACTCTCTGTTGTTTTTGTTTCCTTTTTGCTTTTTTTGTTACTTAAATTTCGAATATTCTCACATTTGAATCCTATACCAAGTTAAAATTTTGAAATTTAGTAGTTTCTTTATCTGTCTTTTATTATAAAATGTGAATCAAAAGAATGTTTCTGCAAAAGAGCCTGTAGTTATGTGTTCTTGCTTTTGGTCCATGAACAAGAATCTTCTTTTGTTTGCTTTATTCGTTTTTTTTGTTCTCTTCTTTGTTCATTTCTTTGCTATTAAGTATCGTTCAAACCCAACTTCTTTTGTGTGTGTTTCAGAACAGAACACAAATGTCTTTCCGCAGCATAGTTCGTGATGTGAGAGACAGTATAGGAAGTCTATCAAGGCGGAGATTCGACTTTAAGTTAAGTATCCATCACAAAGAAGGAGGCAAGTCTCGTGGCTCGGTTCAAGACTGTCATGAGGAACAACAACAACAACAACCTCCAGTACTTGTTCAAGAAACCCCTTGGGCGAATCTGCCTCCTGAGTTATTGCATGATGTGATCAAAAGGCTGGAAGAGAGTGAAAGTGCCTGGCCTGCTCGTAGACATGTGGTTGCTTGTGCTTCTGTCTGCAGGTCATGGAGAGATATGTGTAAAGAGATTGTTCAAAGGCCTGAGCTTTCTGGCAAAATCACATTCCCTGTTTCCCTCAAACAGGTAAGGATCTTGAATCCTCGAGTAGTATATATAAGCCCTCAAATTTGTAAAACTTTTTATATAAACCGTTACTTAAATGTCTACAGCCTCCAACATCTCAGGACTGGCCTTGAGTCTCACACATGTTTTGTTTGGTTAGATTCATGATTTTGATCTTTCTTGTTATAGCCTGGACCAAGAGATGCAACAATGCAATGCTTTATCAAAAGGGATAAGTCTAACCTCACTTACCATCTATACCTTTGTCTTAGTCCAGGTTAAGCTTAGTTCTCTCTGCTTTAACTCAGAGTTATGCTTTGACTCATGTTGGTATCTTTACTATTTTTCCAGCTTTGTTGGTTGAGAATGGAAAGTTTCTTCTTTCGGCGAAACGCATAAGAAGAAGTACTTACACAGAGTATGTCATCTCTATGCACGCAGACACCATTTCAAGATCAAGCAACACCTACATTGGCAAGATCAGGTAAAAAGTCTTGTCTATTTATATAACAGTTTAACAGCTACTGAAGCATGATCATCTCCTCCTATTTGTTGCAGGTCTAACTTCCTTGGGACAAAGTTCATTATATACGACACACAACCTCCATACAACAAACCCTCTCAGCCTCTCCAGCCTCTAGGCCTTAGCCGCAGGTTTTACTCAAAGAGAGTATCTCCTAAAGTCCCTAGCGGTAGCTACAAGATAGCACAAGGTCTCTTACGAGCTAAACGTTCTTGGCACTCGAGGTCCAAGGAGAATGCACTGTGCTATGCACTCAATCCCCGCTTCTTCCCTCTTAGAAGGTGGAACAGTCCCTGGACAGCCAGAGATCATTGTCCCACGCTCTCTTCTTGATAAGTCTTTCCGTAGCATTACATCATCCTCGTCAAGAAAGTTCACTAGCGACTACTCAGCTGAGTTTAACAGCGCTAGGTTCTCTGACATTCTTGGCCCCTTAGGAGAGGACAGAGAAGAGGTATTCGAAGAAGGAAAAGAGCGGGTTTCGCCGCCTCTTGTGCTTAAGAACAAGCCACCAAGGTGGCATGAACAGCTTCAATGCTGGTGTTTGAACTTCAGGGGTCGTGTAACGGTTGCATCGGTTAAGAACTTTCAGCTCATTGCAGCAAACCAACCACAACCACAACCTCAGCCTCAGCCTCAGACGTCAGGACAGAGTGATGGTCCAGACAAGATCATATTACAGTTTGGGAAAGTGGGAAAGGACATGTTCACTATGGATTTTAGGTATCCACTCTCTGCGTTTCAGGCTTTTGCTATATGTTTGAGCAGTTTCGATACTAAACTCGCTTGTGAATGATATATATATAGCGAAAAAAGCTGCTCTGTATGTAATGTCACATAATGTTTTTCTTGTAATGATTCAGGAGATTCTTCTTCTTGTGGTGTTTTACTTTCACCAGAGATCTCAGTATTAGATGTTGATGGTTATACATTTGATCATTGATTCTAATGTGCTTGGATGTTGTTTATTAATGCATCAAAACAAAAGTTGTTGTCTCAGTCTTGGGTTATATCATAATGGTCAAAACGCAAGAATGAGAATAACTATATGTATTCTTTTTCAGGTCAATACAGACTCTGATATAAATCTAAATACAGAATTGTATATGATGGTTTAATACAAGTGCTCTATATCAGCTTTTGTTTGATTTATTTGTTAAGTTTTGCTGGATTTTTAACTCGAAATCAATTGATAGTTTATCCCATCTATCAATATGAAGAAATCATGTAACAAATTGGAATGAATATGAAAAAAAAAACTCTGATACTTCTTTATTTTGAGTCTTTTATATATTATTTATGTCTCAACGAAATATTATATTCAAACATTTAGAGGGGGTTATTCAAACAAGAATTTATGTGGAATTTAAGGATTTTGGAAATTGATAGATTTTTAAAAGTTTAAGTAAAGTTAACAAATATATTACATGGATTTCCAGTGATTGTTACCGAAGTTCATAGATTTGCATACTTTTTTTTTCTCCAAAAAATCTTCTTCTAAGGCAATAAATAAAAATTCTTTTAGAAAATTTCCAGTTTTTCTAAATATAATGCACGCATATATATGTCATCAACCAATAATACAACTTGCAGAATTTTCATCGTGAGCTGAGCTTCTTCCAAGTAAGCTTCTTCTTTTCATCTTTATTTTAAGAAAAATTAGCCATACGATTATTTTCCAGCATCCAAAGTTGACCATTCTTATAGATTTGTCTATTGCCTTTGTGTTTGTTTTATGTTTGACTTATGTTTATAAATTTTATTGTTTGATTTTGTTATTGTACGTTCTTACCTTTATGTTAAATTTCATTGTGTTATATGATTTCGAAAATAAATGTGTTTTACTATTTTTATACTAATTGTAGCTAGTTTTCTTTAATAAGATTATAATGGGTGATAAAGAAAAAAATCAATATAGTCAATGGAATCCAGAGGAGACAAAAGTGTTGATTGAGTTACTTGTTGAGGGAGTTAAACGTGGATGGCGTGATACTAGTGGTTTAATCAATAAGGCAACAGTAATAAATAAAATACTACCCGTGCTTAATGAAAGACTTGGATGCCAAAAGAGCCATAAGCACTACCAGAGCAGACTAAAGTATCTGAAAGGTCAACACCAAAGTTATGTGGATCTCCAACGTAATAGCTCTGGGTTTGGATGGGATTCTGAGACAAAAATGTTTACTGCTCCTGAAGAAGTGTGGCAAGGATATTTTAAGGTATCCTTTGTTTTACATAATTTTTTGATATTATAAAAATTCATAATTGTATTTCTTATGTATGTTTATGAAATATGATAGGCACATCCAAACCACAAGTATATGCGTTATGACTCTCATGAACAATTCGAAGATTTGAAGATTATATTTGATGGTACAACTGCTAATGGCGGCAATTCAATTGGATTAAGCGACACTACTGATGCTCGCACTTACCGGGATGGTGATAATCAAGTGAAAGAAACCTTGATAGACTGTGAAAACAGCAATGACATTAGTGATGTGTCGCATGTTTTTAAAAACAATATGAAAGGTCGTGCAGAAGGTCATGCAGAAAAACTGATCCCAAGAAAGAGATCTAGAACAGAAGCATGCTACAATATGGAGGAGCCAAAGAGTGATAACAAGGATTCTATAGTCACAGTGAGCAACAAGATCCTTAGTATCATACAACAAAGAGAAGAAAGACAACAAAAAGAGGCTGAAAAAAGAGAAGAAAAGCTCCGATTGGAAATTGAAGAAAAAGAAGCTGAAAAAAAAGAAAATTAATGTTTGGAATGCTATGAAAGAGATCACTAATTTGGATCAGCCCACCAAATTCAAAGCTGTTACTCTTATCTATTCATTGGGAATGAAAGATGTTTTTACAAATATGTCCGTTGAAGAGCGCTATGGTTGGATCCAAGCCAATATTAACTAGAACTGATTATTGTTTCAGACTCAATTGATCATTATTTTGATTTTGCAGCCATTTGTTTTAATTATATTTTAAAGACTGTTTTGAATTGTTTGATTTTTTAGAAATTGGATTAATATTATTTTATCTCCATAGAATTTGTTCTTTACGTTAAAATATATGTATGTGTGTCATTGGAGAACTTTTGTGATTGTTTGTTTGTTTAGTTATGCTAATTATTCTTTACATTATATATTACATATGTATACGTGTGCTTTATTCTGGAAGCTTTTTGTTTGTTTGGGTAGTCAATTTAATTGTTCTTTACGTATATATATGCATGTGAGTTGTTCTAGAAGAGTTTTGTTTGTTTGTGAGAAGTCATGCTAGTCGTACAACGTTACGTCTTGATCTTTGCGTAGTTACTCTAATACTACTCTTTTATATTTGCAGTTGTGTTACTATGGCAAAAACCTACGAAGAAGAAGCAATCCAGAGAGAAGATGATGAATCAGATTTGGACACTATGTTATTAATGCTGGATAACTTAGTAAGAGGGACGAGTGTTAATCAGATTGAACGTCCTATTCGTCGGCCGATTACGAATATTGGTTATGATTACATTCAAAAAGCTTTGAAGGAGGAGCCAGAGCACTTTTGATCTTTATACCGTATGTATCCAAGCTCATTTCTGAAGATGTGTGATCTTATTAGGGTGAAAACATGTTTACGAGATACTCGTAATATATGCGTTGAAGAGATGGTAGCTACATTTCTTCTCACTGTTGGTCAGAGTTCAAAATATTGTTACACAATAGATACATTCAAGAGATCAGTTTTTGCCACTAGTGAGAACTTCCATAAGGTTCTAAAGGCATTGAACACTCTGGCACCAGATTTAATGGCAAAACCTGAACTGACAACATGTGCCAAGATAAGAGAGAGCACACGATTTTACCCATATTTCAAGGTACTGGTTTTTGTCTCACGTATTGATAAAGTTTCTTAAATTTTGTTTTTACAACTTACCTATTATCATTATAGGATTGCATTGGAGCCATTGATGGAACACATATATTTGCGATGGTGCCAAAGTGTGATGTACCAAGCTATCGTAACCGTAAAGGATTTGTATCTCAAAATGTTCTTGCGACTTGCAACTTTGATCTACAGTTCATGTATGTTCTTAGCGGATGGGAAGGTTCAGCTCATGATTCAAAAATATTAAGTGATGCTCTAACAAGAAAAACTTGCAAACTAGAAGTTCCGGAAGGTATGGTTGACAAGTTTAAGTTCATATTACAAGATTTTTCTATGTATATACAACTGATTTCATTAAAAATTTTACTACTCTTCAGGAAAATTTTATTTAGCAGATTGTGGGTTTGCCAATCGACAGAAGTTTTTAACTCCATTTAGAAGTACTCGGTATCATCTACAAGAATTTAGGGGTGAAGGTCGTGATCCTAGTAACCAGAACGAGTTATTCAATTTGCGGCATGCATCTTTGAGAAACGTTATCGAGAGAATATTTGGTATCTTCAAATCTCGTTTTCTGATTTTTAAATCTGCACCTCCGTTCTCTTTTAAGACGCAAGCGAAATTAGTTTTGGCTTGTGCTGGACTACATAACTTCTTACGTAAAGAGTGTAGATCAGATGCTTTTCCTGAAGAAGTGATCGATGAAAACAATAAAGACAATGACGAAGCTAATAATTTGCAAGAAAATGGAGAAGTAGGCACTCTTGAATCTCAACAACGAGAGTATGTTAATAATTGGAGAAACATGATAGCTTCTAAAATGTGGACAGATGCAATCGGAGCTGGAAGTCAACGATGATGGTGAGGTAGACTATTTTTATATGGTATTAGTTCTTTGTTTTTGAATATTACATTAGCTTGCTTTTGTTTTTTTTTGTTTTTTGTTTGCTAAGGAATTAGTTTGCTTTTTGTTATCATAGAAAGATGATGAAACTGTTATGTTTTTGCTTACTTTTTTGATATGAAAGATGATAAATTATTTTTGCACTTTGAATTTTTGGTATGTTTTTGCTTACGTTTAGGTCTATCATTGTACCTTTTTATATTACATTATAGAAAGATTGCTGAAAGCATGAAAAACTTCATCGTTTCTTTTTATATGTGGTGGCTTATCTTACGTCACGAGTTAGCATATAAGTCGTGAGTTTGCATATTACCAACCAATTATCTTATGTCATGAATTTGCATATTACCAGCCAAATCCAAAGCTTGTACATCCATAAAGTAGTTTACAGAAAAAACATAATGGCTGAAAACATAGTAAACCAAACAAATAACAGCTTGAAAAAGATGGAAATTCGAAACCCAGAAAAAACGTGTTGTGACGAAGATCATAATTGATGTACAACAACTCTTTACAGAATTACACGTTTAACAAGTATGTGTCTTTTATATATTCTTAAATTGTATATTTGTATTTTTGTTACATAGATTTTAAAATTTTGTGGATATACATGATATTCTCAAAGTTGAGTCTTATGAGTAAAAATATAAAGAATCTCTATCCCAATAACAATAAAATTTAATAGAATTATAAAATCGATGATAAGTAAACTTTTTGAATAACAAAGGATTTTGAATAGAATTTAAAAATCTTTAAACCAATAACAATGGATTTGGGTAAAACTTTAAAAGTTCATAAACCAATAATAAAGGAATCTCAAAATTTTATAATTCTTCTAAAATTCTTGTACCAATAACCCCCCCTTATTTATATTTATATATTTATAGAGTAATAGTATATTGGTAATTTTATATTTTTATTAAAACTTATTTAGATTATTTTTTTCGTTGAGTATTCTTTTGGTCAAAACTTTTTTTGTATGTTCTTTTGGGAGTTTTGTCCATCCATTAATCTTTATATAATCTCTATATTTATGTATGAAACCAAAAAAAAACTACATGTATCATTAATCTGCTTGTGGCTATTGAGATATATCTCCGGTTTTACACATTGGTTACAAGTTTGATACTATTTGAAAAATAGTGAGTGAAAAACAAAAAGGGACAAACTACTTTGTGTAAATCATCAAATCGTGTGTTAAGGAAAGAAGAGAAGATAGTATAGGAGAGCAAAGCAAATGACAGAGACGAGAGAAGTGAGCACACTGCTTGCCGACTTCGCATGTTGGAAAAACGGCAATCATTTCTCGTCAGAGAAAGCTACCTGGCATAACATCTGCTCTTGTGTTCCCACGGTGGTTTATACGGACCGGCGCGGCTTCTCGTTTAGAGGAAACATCATTACGAAGTCTCTCTCGTGAGCGTGTTTGTGTGAAAGTCAGAGAGTCCAGTACAAGATTTATAGTTTTTTTTCTTCAAATGGTTGATATAAATTGTCAAACAATTATATTTTATATTATTCTCCTATTCCAAAGTTTGAAGGACCAATCGTGTGTGAATATGGTGTGAAGAGTCTATCAAGTAGAGAGAACCCGTGGTTACGCATCATTTTCAAGTTACGTACATGATTAAACATTTTCTTCTACTTCTTGAATTGTTTTGCCAAGTTGTTTTTATTAAATTTTATATATGTAGCTAACAAAGGATGTATGCTTAAGTTTATTTCCACTAACAAATAAATAGTGTTTTTGGGGTGAAATCTCATTTTGCTATATGTCATTACTACATTGATTTTACAAGAAAAAGATGACATGACATAGTTATAAGATGATATGGATTAAAGTTAATTGTGACATGAAAATTACATTTAATGTTAATTAATATTTTTGGTAAGATTTTTATAATATAGTAATAACTATAGATTATTATTAATATAACAAAAATCATACAATAGTAAGAATATAATTATAATAATACTTTTACAATTTTCAAAAATTTATTTTTGTAATTATATAATTTTATTGCTAAAATAATTATTTAACTCAATTTTAAAAAACTGTAATTTTTAGTCTCAATACCATTAGTTCTTTTTAATATCTACAAATTTTAAAGATATTATTTACTTTTATGTTTTTATAATTATATGTCTAACAAAAAAATTCTTAATTTTGAAGACTTTCATTTAATATATTTTAAGCAAGCGAAATAGATTCAAAGTCTTTCCAAAATTATAATTTTAAATATATATTTATGAAAAAATATTTTACATTAATTTTGATATATAATTAAATTAAACTAAAGCAAATAATAAAATCTAAAGTTAACAAAAATAAAATACAATTTAAATTTTAAAATTTTATTTTCTGCACATTGTGCAAAAACACCTTGAAACATATAACTAGATGAAATTTTATTTTATGGTATGAAACCCCACCCCTCCATCCCTCTCTCTCCCATCACTCCCTCCTTCTCCATCCTCTCTCCCTCCTTCTCCATCCCTCTCTCCTCATCTCCTTTCCCCTCACTCCTCTCTCATTCACTCCACTCCCTCCCCCCCTCCCTCTCTTCTCCCCCTCACTCCATCCCTCTCTCTCCTCTCCCTCTCCATCTCTCCTCCTCTCCTTTTCCCCTCACTCCCTCCTCTCCTCTCCCCTCACTCCCTCTCTCCTCTCCCCTCACTCCTCTCCCTCTCCATCCCTCTCTCTCATCTCCTCACTCCCTCCCCTTCTCTCCTCCACTCCCTCCCCATCCCTCTCTCCTCACTCTCTCCTCCACTCGCCTCCTCTCCTCTCTCCATTCCCCTCCAGCCCTCTCTCTCCTCCTCCCTCACTCTCTCCCCTCCCTCGTCCTCTCCCGCTCACTCCCTCCCCTCCCTTTTCCCTCTCTCTCCTCTCCCCTCACTTCCTCCCTCTCTCTCCTCCTCTCCTCTCCTCCCTTCCTCCCCCTCACTCCCCCCTCTCTCTCTCCCTCCCTCACTTCCTCCCTCCCTCCACTCCCTCTCCTTCCCGTCTCCTCTCCTACTCCCTCCTCTCCCCTCACTACTCCCTCCATCTCTCTCCTCCCCCTTTCCCTCTCCCCTCACCTCCCCTCCCTCCTCTCTCGCCATCTCCACTCACTTCCTCCTCTCCTTCCACTCCCCCCTCCGCTCCTCCCTCTCCTCCACTCCTCTCGCCCCTCACTCCTCCCTCCCTCATCTCTCCCCTCCACTCCTCCCCCTCTCTCCCTCTCCCTCTCTCTCCTACCCTCCTCTCCCTTCCGCCTCCCCCCTCACTCCCTCTTCCTCTCCTCCACTCCTCTCCCCCTCCCTCTCTCTCCTCCGCCCCTCACGTCCCTCTACCCTCTCCTCCACTCCTTCCCTCCATCTCTCGCCCTCCGAGCGTGAGGTGCAGCCTACCCGTCACGTCAGTGGACACCGCCTCCTACTCCTGTTACTACTCAGCTAGATCTCAGTGCCCTCTCTCTCTCTGCGCTCATCCTCTCTCTCAAAGACTTACCCCTCCGCATCTACTCTCCCTTCCTCCTCTACTCTCTGGAAAGACTTCTCATTTCATCGGACACGACGGCCTTCGAAGTCTATTTGTGACATTGAGACAAAAACAGGTGTCTCTCTCCTAAACTCCAAAACGTTTCATCTGTGGTCCCGTGAAGACTACGTCTACTCGCTACACTGTTGTGGTTGACGCTCGGGTCTGCTACATGCTCTTTGAAACTACGAGCAAGAGAGAGTCTGCGGAGATGCTCGATTGTATCTCCCTCTGACCATTTGCTCCCGTCCTCCCTCCTGTTCCACTCCCTCGCCCTCTCACGTCTCCCTCCCTCTCCTCCACTCCTCTCCCCCCTCACTCCTCTCCCCTCACTCCTCCCCCTCACTCCTCCCCCCTCACATCCTCCCTCCATCTCTCCCCTCCACTCCTCCCTCACTGCTCCGGCCTCCCTCGTCTCTGCCTGCCTCGTCGTCCCCTGCTTCTCCCCTTCCCTCCCATTCCTTCTCTTCTCCTCCCCTCCTCTTCGTTCTCCTTTCCCCTCGCTCACTCTCTCCCCTCCCTCTCTATCCTCTCCCTCTCCACTCCCTCCCTCTCCCTAGCTCCCTCCACTCCTCCCCTCACTCCCCTCCATCTCCCCCCACTTCCTCCCCTCCCTCTCTCCTCTCCTCCCCCTCTCTTCCTCTTCTCCTCCCTCTCTCTCCCCTCCACCTCCTCCCTCTCTCTCCTCTCCTCCCCATCCCTTCCCTAACTAAATAAAAAAGAAAAAAAAGATTTAGAAAAATGTTTTTACATAAAGACAATGTTTTTTACCTCTTGATTAGAGATCTTGTTACGCATAGAGTTCACGGACTCTGCCTTGTGGCACACCTTTGCTCTAGTCGTTGTACTGCTCGATCCAAGAGAGTGTCTCACCGACCAAAGCCGTCTCTGCTTTCACTTTCTCAGCTTCTTGAGAAAAGAAGAGAGATTCCCGTCTGTCTTGTTAGCCATCTCGAGACCAGAGTCCTCTCCTGCTTCGAGATCCTTCATGGCTGCTTTCTTTAGCTCAACGTAGCTTGTGAACGACTTCTTCATTACATCGTTCTTCACCTCAAAACAGTTACACGATTTCACCAGAGTCAGCTACGAATCAAAACGAGAGAGAGAGAGAAAAAGAGGTAAAGATCAAGTGATGAACAACATACCTCTGTTCTTAGATTCTCTACACTATCCGTACGTGAGGAACATGAGAGTTTGAGAGAAGAGTGAGATAAGTGATGAAGCTTGTGAGTTGTGACTGAAGGCTCTATAAATAAACCCA
This sequence comes from Moricandia arvensis, assembly GCA_905132765.1. Lineage (NCBI taxonomy): Eukaryota > Viridiplantae > Streptophyta > Magnoliopsida > Brassicales > Brassicaceae > Moricandia > Moricandia arvensis. The sequence goes on along the minus strand of CAJHQP010006603.1, from coordinate 16,609 downwards.
AAGGGAAAAAAATAGCCGTTCTGTTGCTCCTTCTTTTCCAACGGCTATGTTTCTATCTTTTTCTTTTAATTAAGTGAACTCTATTCATTTCATGCAGAGTTCGAAGTTTCAAATCTGAGCTCGTTTTCCAACGTCAGCTTAGCACCATCTTTCCCTGACTCAAACCATAAGAGCCTTAATTTCTGGGCCTGGCCCATTAAACATTATTAATTCACAGTTTAATCCATTAGGGCCCAGATCCATTGAGATGGGTGTAATCAAGTTTCTTAAAAATATAATCTCATCTTAGTTTTGATTATCCAAAAGTGTCCAATGTGACTCATTTCTCGTTTGCTGCTTTTCGTTATGGTTTTGATTTTGTTTCTTTTTTTTAAAAATAACTGGCTTAGCAAAGTGACAATATTATGTTTCATTTACTATTTTTGTTGAACATACTATTAAGAGAAAACCAGCTTATCAGTTTCTTATACAAGAGATTATGTTAGAAATATTAACTTGAAATTTGAAATGTGCGCTATTGAACTTTAAAATTGATTAAGGTATCATGAGGTCATGTGTTTAAATATTGCCAGTTGCAAGAGTAGTGGAGCACAAAGTGTGTTGTTTTTTGGATATAAAACGATAATTATCTTCTTTCAACTTTTTTTATGTTTAGGAAAAGCATCCCTTTCGTAGAAAGTATACTGTAAGAGAGATACCTTATCATTATCTATATTATTCCAAATGTCATAACCAACTTTTCTAGTCACTCTTTTCTGAAAGTCAAGTATTCGCCAATGAAAACATATAGATGTCATACCTTATCATCACACACCATACAAATAGAAACACTCATTTTCATTCCTCCCTCTTAATTGTTACATACTTTATATAAGATGTCAGCATGCATGCGTCACCTTTATGTTTAGTCATATCATCATATATTCTTATTACAATAACAACCTCCAGATGGGTTACTTTAAGAGGGAGGAGGCATGAATATCGTCTATGTTCTTCTTCCTCCGCACCCATTCTCTCTCTGGCAGTTGAAGAAAACGGCAGCAACGGGTAGACCAAGGTTGTAGTTCTCAGCGAACTCACGAGTGTTGAAGCGTTGGCGCCACTCGGGTGCATAAACCGTTTGTCTTCCTCGTTGCCGGAACAACATCAATGCAACTCGGTGGATTCCTGAAGTGGGACATGGGTTCCCATAGCACACCAACTCATTTCCTTTACAAATAGTTATCAAACATATATTTTGGTTAATGCTACGAATAGTTGCATGGACAGAATACTACAGAACACATGAAACGGGCTTCTTTTTTAAAATATGTTTGCAGCGTATAAAAACATTATTTTGTTAAATTGCATATTTTTTCATGTAGTGTCTTTTTTTTAATCTAAATCTGTACTTAGTGAATATATACCATATAGAGTTTAAGTAAACTCACCAAAAGCTGTTCCAGTTGTGGCAGGTATATCAGTCACTAACCTGTAAAATATGAGAGTTATAGTTAAGATACTCTTTAGCTGGATAAGTATTTTTGGTTTTTTAATTATTGTTTTAATTATTTTAAATATTTACTTTTGACTATATATATATATATATATATAAATATTTTTCTTTTGTAAAACTTCAAAATATCTTATATATTTTAGAAATCTTTTAGATATTAAATTTAAAGTAGTTAATATATATTCAAGCATATGAATCTGATTTGGATATATTTGCTAATATTTTGATTAGGTCGGATTCGTTTTTTTAGACATCAAAAATTTAAACTCATTAAAATATTTAACCATTTTTTTATGTGAGCTTGGTATTATTTTTTCGATCGAATTCGGTTCGGTTGGATTTAGATCTTTTACTCAACCCTAATTATTACTTTTATAAATTTTTGGGTGTCGCTTAACAAATCTGTAGGTCTATAAAATTTGATATCGATTCATATTTTAATTCGTACGAGAAGTATATAGTATATAAAATAAATTTTAATGAAATGATTAGAGATGATACAAACCAATGGAGATATTCTCGGAGGTGAGGGTTGCTTGGACTTGGCACATCTGGATCCACCATAACCTTCATTTAAACCCCGTCAACACTAATCGAATAATGATGATGAAAGATCAAAGCGTTCATTTTAAAAATTATTCTAATAGAGATGATAACACAATAAATAATTAAATGCTTACAAAATTTCAACATATAATTATTACATGATTGGTTAAAAGGTTCCAAAAAGACGAACCAAAGTGTAGAAATTTCTGAGGTCATCTCCTCCAATCTCGACCGTTGGTTTATTTAGAACTTCAGAAGTCCTTAGATCCATTCCATTAGTAACCTGTCTTTGACCATAAGTAACTCTAAGAGAGATCAATCTAGTGAAAGGATCAACAACATCACCCACAACTCTTGCAAGCACAAGAGGATCTCTCGGACTTAAAGACATGATCTTTGATCTCTCAAGTCTCAACAAATGTTTCTTTCTTTGTTTTTTTTGTTTCTTCGTACAAATTATAACCCTACATTTCTGTTTCTATATTTATAGTGTAAGTGGCATTAACTGACTCGAATCGCTGAAATGAAACCATTACCACTGTCTTATTCGTGTCTGGTCATCTTCAAGAATCTAAAACTAGTTCGACGTAACATACATCACTTATTGAGTTATTATCGTCTTCCTATTCATTTTTTTCTGCTGGTTGTAATGTTGTATTCCGAATCCACCACTCATTACTTAAAACTACATTATTCCAAGTTATACCTCACTCTCACCCATTTGACACTCGCTAGCCAATACTATTTGGCTTGTTTAATTTTGGTTAAAATATCATCCATGGCCGATTGTTGAGCATTTGATTCGGACTACTTCTAGTTGTGTTGCTGAAGATGACACGTGGTGCGACGGAAGCTATGTTAAACTTTGTCAAATCTAATCAAAGAAAATGAGTTTACATATAAAATGTGTAGTTGAGGGAGCCATAGTTTCTTCTCACGACCGTATAGCAACCATTAAGAATTCATCACAAATGTATGTATTGCTACAAAATTTCTTATATGATGACGAAATATTTCGTGGCAATATGCTTATTTATTTTGTAGTGTATAAATATTTTAAAATAATATTTTTACAGCGTGCAGTTAAAATTACAAGAACTTATTTGGTAGATATATCGCTCAGAAACGTCATCGTTGTTCTAAAACGAAAACTTTAGTTTGTTCCCTGGGTCGGTTTACTGGTTTCACGCAAGGGTTTTAGACTGTTTAGTGGTGTCTCTTTTACGTTTCATAAGTTTCAACATAAATTATATATATTGGTCAAAGCTAAAAATCCAAACGTGGATTTCGATTAAACCGCTATTGTAAATATTTCAGATCATTTGATTGTTTATCGAATATAATGAAGACAAAGATTAACAAAGATCTTAATGTATACCCCTCATCAACTCTGAACCCCAAAATTGATTTTTTTTTTTTTTGAAGTGATATATTTTTCTTTTGCAACATTTCGTTACGTTATTCTTGATCTCCGATATTTTCAGTTTGTTTGGTTTTGATATTTTTTGTTGGTGCTTTACAGTTAACTTTGCTCTGCTTCAGCCTTCAGTATGTAATAAATCAACTTGAGTGAAAAAAACAACTTGAGTGTGTGGGGCAAACAAAACGTCGTTTACACATACTATATTCTTGTGATGTCACACATCCATTATTTCTGATGTAACGCTTGAAGCACTAAAAATAAAGTTATGGCTGCTGATCACGTGGTACATCCATGTTAGACATCATGCAGGTGTCCTCTTTTTTTTTCTTTTAAAGTTCCAGTTTCTCCTTAAAGTATAAATTGATGAAAGGTATAAAACCCTATAAGGCTATAAAGCCTTAGATTTTTTGGTATCTACGAATCTCTTGACTAATTTATAAAATATAGATATCGCTTATTTATCAATTTCAACGAATATAAAAATGCTCAGATTGTTAGGGCATTTGTAAACCAAACAAGTCCACATTGGAAATATGTATGGTTTGTTCCTGTCATTAACACATGGAACACTAGTAAACTGTGTAGATTGGGTTGGTTTAAGAAGGTGGCTTAGTGTCTTTTATGCAAAATGTATATTTTGGTTACATTGTTGGCTCTTCTAATCTCTAACTTTGTTGTTTCATAGGTTTGAGATTTCATCTTTCATGAAAATTATTTCATGCAAACTTTATCAAACTATAAGGTTCTTAGCCTTATTCTGTAACCGTTAATGTGTTTATAATTTGAAAGCCTTTAACCAATAAAGAAGGCATAGTTTGGATATACTAACTAATCTCTTAAATCGAGACAACTATCTAATATTTTCCCAACCCTTTCTATTAGAAAATTGTATTTTTCCCATTAGTTGTATTTTCCCCATTAGTAGAAGTAAACGAGACATCTTTATAAACTAAAAAGTTTATTACAATTCCCTCTTTTCTAAAATTTTAAGTATAAAGAGATGGTCCACAAAAAATAAAGTCAACGAATACAAAGTAATGTTGCTAGATATTACTTTGCATACATTCATTTAGAATGACATATAATGTCGCATCAAAGAGTTATCATACAAGTAAGAATATTTGCCTATTTCTTTCCTTCCTCACAATTATTACATATATATAAAGTATATTCTTAGTTTATGTAGATGTCACCTCGCACCATCTTCTTTTCACTCGTGCCACTGAATCTTTGTTATTACAACAGAGCATTAATGCTTGTATATCTAATTATAGCGTACAATACAGGAAGAGATTAATTAGTTAGATGAAGGATGGTCTAAGCCCTTCGTCCTCCACGACCATTATGATAACGGCCACGGTCCACGGAGCGTGTTCACGAACCGTTCCGCCACTCGGGTGCATATAAACCATCCCATTGCCTGAAAAACAATCAATGAACACATTAAGTTAAAACTTTGAATGGTCATAAGAGCGACATACAAAGCATAATAGGCTGATATAAGTTGTTGACATACGGAACAAACAAATTGGCCAACGTTTACTTCTTAAAAGTTGTTTATTTCTTTTAAAAACTTTTTTTTTTTGGTTCAGTTCAACACTAATCAAAACCTAAATTTGTTTTTTTTTTCTTCCATATTTGCATGTATGAATTTTATCTATCTATGTACGTGGTGAATCTATATAAAGCCAATTAAACTCACCAAATGTCGTTCCAGTTGTGGCAGATATATTAATTATCACTCACCAACCTATATATCATGAGAATTATAAATTTATATTTAATATATGGGTTAGCCGCTTAATTAGTTAAACGAAATGCTACTTTGAAGAAATCATCCATCAAAGTCTTTGATAATGTCCTGTCATGCATATATGTAAAGATGAACCTAAGAGCATGTCCAATAGAAGTTTCTAAATTTGAATATCTAAAATGAGGTATTTTAAAATATTTTCGATTATGTTTTCTGTAAAATTGAGAACCTCATAATTAATTATTAATATATATATTTAGATACTCAAGTTTAGAAACCCCTTATTGAGGGTGTTCTAACAAAGTACATGTTGTTGCATGATAGCTATGGTATGTAACATGACAGTTTCAAGAGAAAACTAAATCTGCAACAAGTCTCTAAGTTACGTCCTGCACCTGTATAATCTCGGTGTGTAGCTCATTTCAAAGTACAATTTATTGAATGTTGCACACATAAAGTGACAAGTTATTCTCCTAAATGTTTGATTTTGCTACTAGATGTCCCCTTGTATTATAGGTAAATACTTCATCTGTTTCAAGTAAGTAGTTTACGTTAAAAACACTAATATAACAAAAATAATTACTTGAGAAAAAGTATAATTTAATATATAATTTCAACCAATTATAAAAAAGTTCATATAATTTAATTGGTCACATAATATTTAATAAATATAAAAATTATATTGAAATTTTAAAATTAATACTATGAAACAAACATTTTTGCTAAAACTGCTTATATAGTTATATTATGTCTTTTCAAATGAGTGTCCTAAATTTCGAATACTTCTATATACATATCTAAGATGAGAAGTATATAAGTTATATCCGAACTACAAGTGTAAGGTTCTATACTTTTAAAGTAATTTTAATGAAATGATTGGAGACATCTTACAAACCAGTTTGGAGTTATCTCGAAGGTGAGAGTTGCTTAGACTCGGCACAGCTGGTGGATTCACCATAACCATCACTAAACGGCCCTATTAATAAGACCAATACTAACCAAATGAAAAGGCCTAAACTACCACCAAATTGCTCCTCTTCCCTTTTCGGGAACGCGCTAAGCGCTAGTTGTACATCAAAGTTAAGTCTAATATCTAGAAAGAAAATCGAAAATTAAACAGAGATTATGCAGAACGAAATTTTCTAGATTATTTGACATATTATAAAATATGTTAATCTTTAGTTATGTATAACATTAATATATTTTAATGTTTAGAATCGTATAAAATACGCAAATAAAATATATAAAATCAATATGGTATAATTTCATTAAAATTATGAATATAAATTAAATTTAGGTCTCTTATATTTATCAAATTTTAGATTAAATAAATATATAAAATATTATTAAAAATAAAAATAATAATAATAAAAAGATTAGGCGGCTACTTAGACGGTCATCTAGACGGTCTAAACGGAATAACTGATTTTTTATACTAATTTATAAATCAAAGCGGATGAGGATTGCCTAGCGCCTAAACAGTCATTTAGGAGACCTAGACGGTCAGACGGTCGATTTTTAGAACATGGGTTTTATTTACAAACATACCGACCTTGTGGAGGTGAGGACATCAACATCAATAGAGCTCTTATGGATAAACACCCACGTTAATGGCATAAGAGTCAATTTTTTTTCTTTACCCAATAAAAAACAAATCTTATTTTATTAAACCAAAAAAAAGTCGGAGCATTTTTAATAAAAAATAATATATTAATCATTTTCTAATAAAGAGGCACCAAACAAGAATTTTAATACAGTATTTGCCCATATTATTCTTGTAAATTATTGTTTGATAAAATAAAATAACAAACGAGTCTTTCTTGTTCTTTATACATTTTCAATAAAAATTAATAAAAGAAATAATAGTCTATGAATATTTTTCGATGATAACCAGACAAGTAGGTGAGTCAGCCCATTAAGACAAAGGCTGACCAAACTCAAAAACAACAACCAATGACAACGCAGCGAACTCGACTTCTCTACCAAATTCCCATTTTACCCTTCAACCCTTTTCCCCAAAAAAAAAACAATAATAACGATTCCGTCCTCCGCCGCCGAGACACACCACACCACCATGGAGTCGTCGCCAATCAACCGTCTCTCACCGGACTCACTCCACCAGATCTTCTCATCTCTCCCTCTCCGTCAGATCATGATCTGCAGATCCGTCTGTAAGTTCTTTAACCACCTCTTGACCTCACAGTCCTTCACCGAGATCATCTCCACTCGCCCTCCTCTAAACCTCCTCGCTCTCCGTCCTCCGCACCACCACCACCGCCACGTGGCGAACGCGCATCCCTACATCCATGTGTACGATCCGGACGAGAATCAATGGTTCAGATTCAATCTTGATTTCCTCCCTTTCCGATCTCCGCAGCCTGTAGCTTCCTCGAGCGGGTTGATCTACCTCTGGTGTGACTCGGTTAACTCGAGCAAGTCACTCGTCGCGTGTAACCCGTTGACTCGGCAGTTCAAGGTGTTGCCTCAGCTCGGCTCGGCTTGGTCACGTCACGGCTCTGTTCTTGTAGATTCAGCGAACAGAGTCATGGTCCTCACGGAGCTAGCTGCTTTGTATTTCTCAGGTACGGTGGTTAGGTTAGGCCCGTGCTTCGTAAAATCGTTAAGACAGTAATTAAGAACTCTATAGAGGATTAGTGGTTTGATTAGATTCCGTCTGTAACGATTTAAAAAAAAATTAGAAAAAATGTTTTCGGTTAAAATTTAGAGTTTCTAATGAATCATTTTATTTTATTTTCAAAATAGAGCAATTCTGGAATTAGATTCTAGTAAAAAAGCTTGATAAAAAAATTATTCTATTTTTTACTCTGTAGTATTTGAACATTTACTCCTAACTTTAATTGGCTTAAAAAAATAACTCTATTTATGGAATAGATTTATTTTTTACTTTTACTAGAATTGAGGAATATAATATTTCCTCTCTTTTATATTAAGTATCACTTTTTTAATTTTATGCACACGGATTAAATAAATAATTAATTTTGTTTATTTTTTATAAAAAAACAGCTAACCATATTTCAACCGATAGAAAAATAAATCGTACTATAAAATTAATAAATTTTACATCGAAAATCGAAAAACGACACTTATTTTGTAACGACAATTAAATATGAAACCGAGGAAATAGTATTTAAGTATTTTTACTTTAAATTTTATTTTATAATAAAAATAGAGTGAAGTCTAAGATGCTCTGATTTTTTTATAAAATCTTGTGTTCATATTAATTCTTAAAAATTTGAAAGAAATATGTTAAATGTCCAGGACGGGTGGTAGCTAACCAGTGGCTCAAGTTCTCATCGAACTTACCGTCGAAACCTAGAAGCCCTGTGTTAATGTCACATTCTGTTTTCGCCTTGTGCGACGTGGGGTCACCATGGAGAAGTCAGTGGAAGCTCTTCTCGTGCAAGTTAACGAACCTGACAGTAACTCACACGAACTGGACTTGCTTGGAGAGACACGAGTGGGGAGATATCTTTGATATCATAAAACGACCGCGTTTACTGCGAGTGGAAGGTGATTCCAAGCTGTTGATGATTGGTGGGTTAAAGTCAACGTTCTCGTTGAACCCGGCTTGTTCGACGATTCTGATACTTAGGCTAGATTTAGAGAGCTTGGAGTGGGAGGAAGCGGGGAGGATGCCTCTTGATATGTATAAAGGGTTACAAGAATCGAGTAAGTTTAAGGTTTTTGGAGGTGGTGATAGGGTTTACTTCTCTGCTAAAAGGATGGGGAAGCTTGCGATGTGGGATCTTTGGGGAGGGTGGAGATGGGTTGATTGTGTTTCTGGTTATGGAGATGGGTTGTGTCGTGGGTTTGTGTTTGAAGCTAAGCTTACAATGATGCAATGAAGAAGAAAAAAAAATTGTGATGTTTATGTCTTTTTTTATATAAATCTCTTGTCATTGTGGTTTTGATTTATCACTAAGCCTGTTCATATTTGGTCCCTTAGGTTATTGGATAATCGGTTTTTAGGTTTCTTAAATTTTCTTTTTGTGTGATTAATAAAAAAATAAAAAAAAGAGTCAATTGCAGACCGACACATGTCAGTGGGATCCGCTAACAGTAGAAGAAACAAATCAAAATCGACCTTTATTTGGCAACTTTCAAAACTGATTCTATCACTTTGGTGGGGACTAAGGGTTTAATAAACCCTTTAAAAGTTCCCGATAATCATGCTCTTATACAACCTCGGTTTCTTATTAATGATTTGAGATATAATAAGCACTTTATTGCAACATAATATAATAGTTGAAGCATCATAAAACAACTGAATAAAAACACAAGAAAAAAAAGATGATAAAGACACAAAATGTCTGGTGTTCAAAAAAAAAAAAAGACACAAAATGTCTAGTTAAATCTCTTCGATTTCAAAAGCGGTTCCAGATGGACCAGCCTCATGTTGCACTACTTGCCCTGAGGATTGTAAACATCGAAGATCTTCAGCCACGCTCCTCATGTCTGGGCGTTCAACTCCACACATCCTGGTGCAACTCAACCCCAGAAGAGCTACTTGGTGGATCACAGCCTGGTTATCAGCAGTCACCACCCTCTGATCCAGCACCTCACCTAGGCGATTATCTTTGAACGCGGCGTCTATGTGACTGACCAGAACCCTTTCCTCGTCTGGGGGGTTAAAGCTTAACGCCTTTTGGCCAGACACCAGTTCCAACAAGACGACCCCAAAGCTATAAACGTCACTCTTTTCGGTAAGAGCGCGTGTCCGGAGATACTCCGGATCAAGGTATCCCCAGGTACCTTGAACCAGTGTGGTCAGCTGGCCTGTGTTGGTGGGAAGCGTCCTAGAGGCCCCAAAATCACATAATCTCGCTGAAAAAGTTTGTGTTAGTAAAATGTTTTCAGGTTTGATGTCACGGTGAACAATAGGGACGGGAACAGAGAAGTGGAGGTATGATAAAGTCTCGGCGATTTCTGCCGCAATTCTCAACCGGTCAGACCAAGCTGGAGATGAGGAACCGAATAATGTGTCATGGAGGGTACCACCGGGAACGTATTCGTAGACAAGGAGGGGAGTTGGGGTTTCGAGGCAGCAACCTAAGAGGCGCACCACGTTAGGGTGGTTGATCTGTGAGAGCATAATAATCTCGTTAACGAACTGACCAGCTTGGTCAGGGTCCCAATTTCGAGATCTTTTGATGGCGACTTCAACGTTCTCTGGAAGTGTGGCTCTGAATACGACCCCTTGGCCTCCTCTGCCAAGGAAACTGGCATCGTGAGTGGCTTTCTTGATCGTGTCCTCCTTGAATATCTCGATGCACTGATGATGCGGTGATTCTAGGAGTCTCTGCGCCAATAAAACTCCACCGTTTGATTCAAACCGTCTCTCCCGGAGTTTGGCTATTTGCCGGAACTTGAGTTTCAGGAGTACGCAGCACACAACGACCAACAAGGCCAAGCATCCAATGATGCTTACTGGTTTAATATCATTGGGGGGGGGGGGTTTTAGTTAAATATGAGGGAGATATATATATATATTTCTCAAAAAATAAAATATAATATACAGTATATATATATATATATATATATATATTTATATGAAAAGAAAACGCATGCCATAATTAAAAACTTACCAAGAATGATGGTTCCCGATTCCTTTTTTTTCTTGCACCGGAAGGATCCATCAACGTACGTGCATGTTTGATGCTCCCCACAAGAATGAGCATTCGTTTTGCATTCATCAATTTCTAGTAAAAGAAAACAGAGAACAATTAGAGTGTAGATGAAAATATTAAAAAAAAAAAAAAAAAAAAAAAACATTACCTTTGCAGCCATGTTGAGCGTAGGGATTCCCTTTAAACCCCTCTAGACATGTGCAAGTATGCCCGTCTCCATCAAAACGAGTACAATTAATAATTGTGATGCATCTGCTATTCTCTCCACAAAAGCTCGTGTCTTCTGTATGTTGTTGGCATGTTCCACTCAGGATCCAATCAAATATCACAGGAAACCTTGTAATGTTGCGGAGGTTTTGAAGATCCTCCGAGGCAGAAAAGTTGAAATATCCTTCTTTGACTATAAAAACATAGTTGCAAGGATACGACGAAGACCAACCAATATAGTTCTCTGGGTTTACCGCTATTATCGGGCTGCCTACATTGGAGACTGAAGTACTGCAGCAACCATTATAACTAGAGCACGTTTTATCCCTCGGTGTTAAAGAATCGCAATATGTGTGACATTTCGATGCGGATGATCCTCCACGCCTCGTCATGAAAGCGTAATAAACTTCAAGATTATTACAACCAACTAGAAATAGTTGGTTCTTGTTCGAGGACATAAAACCAGCTATGTCTAAAAATGTGAGTTTTTTATTTCCACCATCTCTTTGCTTGTTGTTGTTGCATAGGGAAATAACGTTCATAAGTACCTCCACTTCTCCGTGGTCGAAGGAGATGCGGACCACTTGTATGTTTGAGTTGTTCAAAAACAACTTTTGCTCCTTCTCATCACACCTTAGGAGAAACTTTCCTTCGTCTACACATTTAGAAGAGGTCCCAAACGGGTACTCAATTTTGACGGTTCCACAAGTGGACTCGCAATCGGTGCGAGACTGACTTGTTGAAACCGAAATGGCAGTACACAAAGCAACTAAACACACCCACACATACTTCTTTGGCCAGAGTACCATTTTTTTTTCTTTGTTTCTTGAAAATAAAAAAAGAAAATAATTGGCAAAGAGGATGTGTTAAATTTGAGGGGTGCGTTTGGTTTTAATAGGGAAACGTCTTTTAGCATCCACAATGGGTAACATGGTGTTACCTATTGTAGATCTTTAACTATTTCTTTTTTTATTATTTTTTTTTTATTTTCAGATTATTAAAAAAAAAAAAATCCAACGACTAATTGCGGGCCGCCACGTGTCGCGAGGGCCCGCAAACAGTATAAGGATTCGCTAAGGATCGGTCCTTAGCGAAGGAATTTAAGGATAGAATTCTTAACTATTCATGGGGTCCACTAATTATTTAATTAATTTTTTTCTAAGGACTCCCCCTAAGGATCCCCATTGCGGGTGCTCTTACTTATCTCTGAGACTTTGAGCTATGCGGTATACGACAGACACACCATTTTATTGAACATGCCTTGCTTCGGAAGCGCTAAAGTCATAGCTAGCTAGTACTAGTGGTACATTATTAACTACTCCCTTTAATTGTTTGGACTTTTTTTTTTCTTCGTTAAGGCGGTTCCCACGTGCTATTATTAACTGCTCGGTCTAGCTCGTTGTTATTGCTTTGTTGCATGATGCAAAATGTATGCGTGCGTCTTAAGTTGATTCGGTCACGCAATGATTAACCGGAAGAAACATCGTACAGGTTTAATCAGTTGCCGCTTAGAATTGGGCTTCCATCTTCAACTTTTATGGGCCAATATTTGGGTTAGATATTTAGGACATGGGTTTTGGGTTTCTTAGTTTCTTTAAGATACATTTCTTAACTTTTAATCAAGAAAACATAAGAGACGTTTTTAGCCGAAAAGTGTAAAAAAATAAATTCAAATCATAAATTAAAAACTTCATGCTAAGAGACTGAGGTTAATCATGATCTTTAAACACCTCATTCTAATTCCAAAATTCTCAAAATACATATATATATAAATATATATTAATATATATACATATATATATTAATATTAAATTATAAATATTTTAACTTTATAAGATTGAGTTTTTCATAAATTTTAAAACTCTGCATATACATACACAAAAATATTTTGGATTCTCAAAAAATTCTCTACAAAAATATTTTACATTGAGTTTCCCGTAACATTATAAAACTTACAATCAAATATTAATATAAATATAAACCTTTGAGAACCTCAGAATTAGAATTTCCATTGATGGTGCTCGTAGAGCATCATCAAAGAAAAAAACTCTTTCTCATCATCTCTCTTAATATAACAATAATATCAATATATAAAATAAATAAACTTCAAATGAAATAATTTAGACAGTCATTGCATTGCATGATGAGAGCACACTAGAATATGAATCTCTTCTCTCAAATCTTGTATATGAGGCAGTACGTACGGTATACATAAACTTATACTTAATTTTTTATTTATTGTAAACATTATTTTACATTTGAATATATATATATATATCCGACTGCGACAAAAATTTTAGTTTCACAGGCTTATCTTTATGCTCATTATTAAATAACAACTTCAAACAAAAGAAAAAACTAGTAATTACAAAATATAATTTTTTTTTAAATATATTTGAAAACACATATATAAGACAACGGAGTTATAAATCTCTATATCTTTGGACGATTGGAACAAATGCTGGTTGTAGGACACAGCTTACAAATAAGAGTAACCGCGTACCTTTCCCGAGGATCCTGGGACGAAAGCAATGTATGCATACATTGATTCGAATTTTTATTTTTTAAAACATTACAACAGTTGCATTCAGATGCATGATTCAATCGGTTTGCATTCAGATGGCACTGGCGGATTCCGTCTAACGGGTCCAACGGCTTTAATCGAAGCCGGAAATGATGTCAAGGGTATGAAGAAGGCAATGAGAACAAATGGAATAATCTTCATTATAACTAAAAAAAACAGGATGGACTTATTGAATTTGTAGAAAGTAATCTGTTTTCTTCGTTTTGTTTTTATGTGCTTTTAAATATGAAATTGGAAACTTGAATTAATGGTTCCTATAATACATGAAAATTAGAAAAGTTGGAATTGATTCCTATAACGAAGGGAAGGATGATAATTCTATTTTTTTATTTTACAAAACAAACGATTGACTTGTTCAATGTCTTCATCCTAATTTTAGTCATTTCTTTGGTTTTTATTGCATTATCCAAAAAAAATAAAAACATGTATCTTGAAGGTGATTGGCTTTAACACAAATGTATTTGACAACTAGGTAATTACGGAAGCAAAAGACTCAGGGAATGTTTATTGCATGTTTATTAGTATAGGGTTTTTAGCTTTTCTAAAAAACGTTTTTAGGGGGGTTTATTGTATTGGTGATTTAAGAGAATTCTAGTTTTTATTCAAATCTCTCCTTATTGTATTTAGTATTTATAAAAGTTCTATTAAATCCACTCTTATTGAATTAATCATTTAATCAAATTCCTTCAAATCTCCCCTTATTGGAAAACAAGGATTTCACTCATAATATTTATCAATAGTTATTTGGAATTATTAAATAATTTGTTTTATAGACAAAATTCACCAGAAACAAATACCATCTAATGAGATGGTATTTCAAAATAAATAAATAAAACAATTGTTTACATCTTGCTTGTTTAATAAATTTCACGTCTCTTATCTCTTCTTCATTTAGCTTTGGTCCTTGACAGTGCCAAGACTACCTCCTGTTTTGTTACACATACATAACCATACCTCTGTTTCTCTATGTATGTTCTGCCTTTGAAGATTCACATAACATTTACTCATGAAACGTAGAGAGAGAGAGCTTGCATAGTTACAGATCATATACAAAAAGATGAACAACAGTTTTAGAATGTAACAAAGGAGTCGTACTATATCATCGAAGTCATCATCTTCTACTCTGGAGCTACTTCCGTTGAGATTCATCTCTAAATCCCCTCCATCCTGATGAGAAACTATGAATATTCATATAAACAAAAGCACATCTGCAGAACATAACAAAAAAAAACTCTAAATATGAGGAGCTACAGCATCACAAATAGTGAAGGCCAACACATGGATAATGTACAGTCTATAGAGCTTTATTGCATACCTCTTTTTGTAGTCTCAAGGGCTTCATTGAATACCACTTTTTTGTAGTCTCAAGCGTTTCTAATAAGTAGACTGTTTCTTGCATATCTCCACAGAAAGGTATTGGAGATCAGTAGCAAGAAACTGCTGTTATAAAACATACATTAAGATTCAAAAGGACATGGGTTTAAGAGATACATCAAGTACATGTACACTAATATGCAGTTTTTCTAGGAACCTCGTACCAATTCTCTCGAAGAAATGCTTCTTCTCTTGCGGAAACTAACGGACCAACGATTGCTTATAGAAAAATCAATCCGAAACTGTAAACATCGTCTTCTAACCATGACATTTGCCATGATTTTTCTATTCCTGATAACTTCTACCAATTATTTTAGCAAATAAATTTTTATTTGTATTTTAAAATTTGACCAAATCCTTCATCAAAATCTCAGTTTATATCCTTAAAATTCAAAGTGATTCAACTAAATCCCATCATATATGAAATCCTTAATATTTTTCCAAATCCATATTCCAATAAGCCTCCCTTAGCTTTTAAATAAGAAAACTTAAGAATCGTTTCTTAAATAAGAAATATAAGAATCATCTCTTAACTAAAAAATGTATATAAAAAAATTCAAATCAAGTTAAGAATCCCACCCTAAAAGATCGGAGATAAACATGTCTTCAAACTACCTAAACTCGGGCTTGGATGCAGTACCTGCCCTGGAAGGAAGCATTTGTTTCCAGCCAAATATTTATTAATTTATTCATCATTTTTCTAAACTATTATGGAAAACATGTATCTTCCGGTAACAAACTTTTTGTTCGTAAAACTTTTTTTATTTTATTTTAAAATATCATATATTGGCGCAAAAATGGATATTTTGCTTCAAGCCCATAATAAACTAGGACCGGATGACATTAGTTTTGGCAAACTCAACCAGGTCTTTGGATAGCACATCCTCTGCTTTGTTTTAAAAAAGAAATGTAACATTTATTTCAAAAACATTTTTACAATAGATGTGTTTGTTTTGAAGATCAAACACAATAAAAATGTCATGCTCTATCCCTAGTCCCTGGATTGGTAACCAAGTTTCATTGCGCCTTGATTATTTGCTGCAATTTCATTCTCCAAAAGATTGAGATTTTGTTTCTCACAATCTTCTCAGTGAGCTTAGCCATCCGTGGACAACTGGTTTTGCATCCATGCAAAAGTTATCCATCCTACTGAAGCTTATAGTAGTTTATGTTGGGGTCTAGTCCAACCCAAAACTGCTCCCAGCATAGGAACTCATAATGAAACATACATTATAAACTTGAGAACAAGAGAAGAAAACACTCAATATTCAGGATGGATGATGCTACAATACGTTTCTGTATGATTTCAGTTGTGCCTTTGTTTCATTGTCTTCATAATAAACAGAGGAGTCAATTTTGTGAAAATTGGGAGTCAAATTTCTATGGTATAAAGATAGATACCATGTTAATATTGATGAACTTCTAACTTAAAATCAATTAGCGATAAATAAATTAGCCATAATTATTTATATATTATTTAATATTCCGTTGAATTCTCGATGTGAGATACTTCATCTCTAATAAATAACCAATAAATTTTATTCTACTACACATGCCTATGGAAATATCAATAACAATA
>CAJHQP010006602.1:0-37187 GCA_905132765.1 Moricandia arvensis | reverse complement strand
CAATAAAGCCGGCTTCTATGTTGGCATGGAACCACACACATTGACTGATTTGATGTACACCACAGAAGCTTGGGAGAAGCTTATCAAGAAAGCATAAATCCCATTGCTGTTCTGAAGATGCTTGGTCCGTCCCAGAAGATGTGGAGAATGTTGAAGTGCTACGCCTGAGACAAGAAAGTCTCTTGGAAGGAACAAAAAACGCAGATATGAAACCGTTGAAGACAAAATTCGATCATCACAAGGATCGCAGAGGCGGTAAGGTTCGCAAGTGCAAGTAGATGTGGTGTTGCTCGGCCACAACAGAGGCAACTTGCAAGATGCCAATATAGTTGATTTGTTTACTGTGATTTCGCGTTTCAGTTTCTTTGACACCGAGAGAGTTTCAGTTTCTTTGATTCACTTTATGCAAGTAGAAACATGATTTGTACTTTTGTTTAACTTTCATGTTGACATTCAGTTTAACATTCTTGTGTTTCAGTTTCTTTTACATCACTCTTGATCCAGAAAAAACCATTTATTCATAAGCTTCTTCTAGAAAAAAACGATTTCATTTCATTTTGGGTACTTGATTTTCTAAAGCCATCAAATTGATCCTAAACAGCCTTCTTCAAGGTAATTTTTTGGCTTCCTAACTTCTTCTTCCACCGTTTTCTTCAAAATCTTCTCAGATCTTCAATCTCTTGTGCAATTATCCTTTGCTCAATATCTACCCTTCGAATCTCATCAAGCAAAGCTTCATCATACCACTTAAATAAATGGTTTTCTTCTTTCTCTACCATCAAAACCCATAACAAAAAGCAAAGCAAGTCAAGTATAGAACCGGAAATTTAAAAATATTGAAAATCGAACCTGTAGCCCTATCTCGCATCTATAGAATCTCTGTACGGGTTATCATCCGTTTTTGAGTAGAATATCACAACCCTATGTCCACACCAACATCTAGATGGTACTCCTTCAAAGAATCGCCTCTGTGTAATCATGTTTGAGAAAAATAGTTTGGAGAGAAATAAGGGACTCAGACAAACGGCGCTGTGACTTAAAAGACAAATAGTTAGGGTTTTATGAGATGGATTCTATCGGCTCGGGCTTTAGGTTAGATGGAATCCAATCGGATGGGTTTAGAGACTCGTTTAGGGAGTTATTTGGGTTATCATTTATTGACTCGTTTAGGGTATAAGGTCTTATGGACTCGTTTAGGGTTAGAAAGTCATTTAGGGTATAAGGTTTTAAAGTCATTTAGGGTATAAGGTTTTAAAGTCATTTAGGGTATAAGGTTTTACTAACTCGTTTAGCGGTATAAGGTCTTATGGACTCGTTTAGGGAGTTATAAGGTTTTAGAGAGTCGTTTGTGGTTTATCAGATAGACTTTAGAGTATAGATCATATCGAAAATCATTTCTAACATTGAAACATAAAAATCATTTATAACATTGAAACATAAATATCACTCAATCTCAATACATTTCCCAGACTTATAGTTAGGAGGCTCATACTTTGACATCCTTTCAATGAACTCTGGATCATTAGCTGCTTCCCATAGATCCCACATAATCTTTATCCGAGCTCCCTTGATGTTATCATCATCTACCAATGACATGTCTAACCCGAGCAAGTGACATTCGATGTGTTTTAGAGTGTACACACCACAATGACAACTCTGTCGGTTAAGAGCACGCATAGGGATATAAGAAACAGTGTACGGAGTGATGTTGAGATGCTTCTGCACTCTCAATGACTGAACGGCCTTGACAATCCGAGGTACAAGATGCGTGAATGCTTCAACTTCCTTGATCTTTTTCTTACCCTCGCAGTCAAACACATCGATGTGTCTAGTCACGAAACTGATGCATAAAGCGATCCAATGGTTGCGATTGACCCATACAGGAACATACATTCGATCGACATCCACGTTCCATACCTTTCGTGTTCTTCCATGAGAAGGCAGTTCACCTTTACCGTATTCCATAATAAAGGATCCCATATTGTACTTCTTGATTACCCAACACAAACTTCTTGTACTCTGAAGCGATAAGGTCACTGAAGACGCAAGTCATGAAAGCAACACGATCCGG
The DNA here is from genome assembly GCA_905132765.1 of Moricandia arvensis. NCBI lineage: Eukaryota > Viridiplantae > Streptophyta > Magnoliopsida > Brassicales > Brassicaceae > Moricandia > Moricandia arvensis. Next base: position 35,116 of record CAJHQP010006602.1, on the reverse strand, counting down.
TTTCCATCGTCGAAGTGTTGTTCTTTCCCGAAATAAGTACATTACAGCATCAATCTCCTACAACAACAAGGCTGTTGTTAGTAAACAGTTTATTTATAAAATATCTAATAGCTATTAGTTTAAATTCTTACATGATTGTAAATCCACTTGCTTGCACTCATAATACGACCACATAGTTCGTCGTTAACATAGCAGGACCAATCTGTATAGCTCTGTAATCAGAAGACAATGGTACAATTGTCAACATCATAAAATATACGAACATCATAATATATACCAACAAATAACTTACGTTCTTGTGTCTTGCATTTTTGCATTTTTTCAAAATCTTCGTCACTTACAAACACCAATCTGCGATCAGGATCTTGTTCGCCGGCTAGCTCCAATTGTTGGTCATCTAATTGCAGTGTTGACATCTTCAATGATGGTCCAGGTTCCAGCCAATCCAATGTATCTTCTGTTTAGTTTGAGAAGGATCAAAACCTTTAACAAATGTGTCTTGTGAAAGGTTCTTCAAACAGCTATCCAAGTATTGTTCAGTATCCATCTGAAAATCATACATGATGATTGAGTCAAGTTTACTCGAGGTAAATTGACAAACAAATCATTAGTGGTTACATCTTTCTTTTTCCAACCTGATAACAAAAAAATGAAGATATAAGCATAAGCTCCAAACGTATTACATTACATAAGCATTACACGATAACATCATTCCACATATTACATAAGCTCCAAACGTATTACATTACATAAGCATTACACGATAACATCATTCCACAAATTTACAAAAAAGTCAACATTACATAAGCATTACACAATCGAACAACCTAGCCCCAAATTCAAGTTTACATAAGCATTACAAACGTCAGCATTACATAGCCATTACAAAGACACAAAAGTACATATTACACAAACAAAGATTGATGCCGCCTATTTCCAAAGTTCGAACAACCTAGCTCCAAAAAACTACTTCCAACCGCCTAGTTCCTAGTTTCAAGTTCCAAGTTCCAAGTTCCAAGTTCCAACTAATCTTAATTCTTTCTCTTACGAGTTACCTTTCTCTTTGATGGAGCTGTGTCTTTTTTGATCTTGCTAGGACCGCTTTCCTGATCAGTTTTCCCCCGCCATTTCACTTAACAATAAAGCTGTCCTGAGCTGTGTAACCTCACTTTCCATCCTCCCCAACTTGCCGGTAACCTCAGTCTCAACTTGTCCATTCTATCCGAGAATTGTTGACTGATTTTCTCCTCAAAATTAGTAAAAGAAGCATGTACCAGTCCCTCCAAAACTTTTTCAAATCTGTGTCAATGCTGCTTCCCTTCGTTGAAGCAGCTAGTGGCAGAATAGCTTTTTTTCCTTGCATCTGCTCCTTGGTCGACATGCTTTCTTTTGTTTATCCCCGAAATATCCTCTGCAATTGACTACCCTCACCAATCTCAGTTTCAGGTTCATCCTCTCCTTCCTCTTCATCGTCTACTTCATCTCCTTCCCCTTCATCGTCTACTAGACAGATAGATACTATTGCAAACACTACTACTAGAGACAGTGACACTTTATCATAATCACAAACTACTACTCGAGGCAATCGATTAGAGAGTAAGAGAAACTACAGCAAAAACTACTACTACTAAATTGAATTAAAGCCACTAACACTAGACAGATAGATACTATTGCAAAACACTACTACTAGAGACAGTGACACTTTATCATAACAACAAACTACTACTCGAGGCAATCGATTAGAGAGTAGAGAAAACTACAGCAAAAACTACTACTACTAAACTCATAAGCCAAAACAAAAATCACAAGCAATACAAAAACATATACCAAAAACAATTGAATTTTAAAAAAAATTCAAGGTCAGTCGCTTACCTAACAACCAAGAAAAGAAGGGATAGAGAGAGGAGGAGACAATGAGCTTCGTCTTCGTCGGTGGGCAGGGGGATTTACGGTTTCTCGCAACCGAGGGAGGAAAGGGAGAGAGAGGCGGAGATGGCTTCGTCGGTGGGGGGGGGGGAGCTTCGTCTTCGTCGGAACCGAGAGAGGAGATGTAGAGATGGCTTCGTCGGGAGGGGGGACAAAATCCCTTTTCGCAACCGAGAGAGAAGAGAGAGAGAGCGGCGGAGATGGCTTCGTCGGTTGGGGGGGAGCTTCGTCGCAACCGAGAGAGAGAGAGCGGCGGAGATGGCTTCGTCGGTTGGGGGGCTTCCTTTCGTCGGAACAGAGAGAGAGATAGAGTGCGGGCGAGATGGCTTCGTCGGTGGGGGGGCTTCCTTTTCGTCGGAACCGAGAGAGAGATAGAGTGCGGCGGAGATGGCTTCGTCGGTGGGGGGATCCTTCGTCGACGTCGGAACACAGAGAGAGAGAACGGCGGAGATGGCTTCGTCGTCGGTGGGGGGGGGTGACTCCTTCTTCGTCGCAATCGAATGACTCCAGGGGGGTGGGGAATAACCAAATTAGGTTAACTTTGGGGTTTTTTTTTAATTGTAAGTATAAAAAATTAATTAATTATTTAATCAATATATATATATATATATTATATTATTTAATAAACATAAATACAAATTTTAAGGGTATTACTGTTATTTTGAAAACATTAGCCTAATTAAACAACTAATGATTAAATTAGACTATTGGGACAATCAGCTTATTTTTCTAGCCTAAAATAAGCCCAAAATATCATCCATAACTCATAAGCATAGTTATAGAGAGGATATATATTTGACCACCCTACCTTTGTGCAAAGGATGCAAAGGTGTGATTTAAAAAATTTCAGGATGAAGAATAGAGGTGTAAGAATTAGAACAAGGTTGTATACTTTTGTCAAGTTCAGTTTTTTTCTTAAAAATATTTGATTGATGCAAAAGAAACAAACGATCTTTAAACAGCTGGTTGCGGCCAAGGAGGCAAGACGTAATGGACAAAAATAATGCTAAATCTTCCTAAACTTTTTATTAGCTTATAATTTGGATATATATTTGTTCCAACAACACTTCTCAGATAGTCATTTACTTCGAATGATGAGTCTAGGCTAGGCAAAAGTGATGAGACTGAGCGAACAGTATAGCTATGGGATGGCCAACTCTCAACGAGTCCCTTGGTGTGGTCTCCCGATATATTCAACCGTTGTTTGCAGCAGATTGTTCAGATTTCAATGGAAAGTTTTGTTGGTGACAACGAACAACATTAGACCATATTACTTGATATTGAGAACGCGTTTGAGATCAGACACCACTTTCAACTCTTCGACGGATAGTTCGTCTGCAAAAGAAGAAGAAAAAAAGAATTCAGTTAACAAACACATGGTTGAAAAAGGATATATATATATATATATATAATATATATATAAATAAGATAGATTACGAGGTGACTATCACGGAGGGCAATGATAGATCTCCTAGAAAGACGAGTGACAAGGATATTATCATTAATGTTATAATGGCTTTCAAAGCTACGTGCTTGTCTCCGTTCTTCTGGGTTTGATGGAACAATCTGTGTGTGTATATATAGCAAAAGAAAAACCAAATTATTGCCTAATTTTTTTGTTTTTGTTTTGAAAGATAATAAAAAGAATATCTACCTTGATAACAACGGTCTCGCCAAGCCTAGCAACCTCGACGGGTTGGTGGTGTCTCTCAATCCATGCAATACGTCCTAAATCGAGACAACACCAGTTCGCACATAGGCAATGGAACTCCAACCTGAAACCAAATAAACTGTCTGAAAAGATGATTGCAAATATGAGAATAAATAGGTAACTTACCTTAATGCAACCCTCAACAACTAAGACTCCAAGGACAATAGGGTCTTCCTTGCTGAACAGAGTTGCTGGTAAGATGCTGAGGATGCCTGGGAAGATAGCTTCATCCTCCATTTTTGTGGTCCTCTCCCAGCTCTTCGATATGCTCTTTGAACTGAGAGTGCAGCGTTTCAAGCGTAACGCTACAGATGACTTTGACTTGCAACTGTTTCTGGCAAGTTGACTTGCCTCCGGAGTAACGTCCACGCCAAAGGCCAAGATAGTGGAGAAGTGCCGTTTCCTGTCACTCATTCCAAAGGCCTTCCAGATCTCCATAGGGGTGATCGTTCCTACGTCTAGAGCTCCGACAGGAATCTTCACCGTCGGGGATTCCAAGAAGTTCACCAATTCTTTTAAGGAATAAGTGGTGGAAGCTACAGCAACAATACCCTCTCCACTTCTATTAAATTCATCACACATTCCATATCGATTTCTTTCCAGACTCCTAGGGACAACAACAAACAACAAAGGTAAATCTAAATTAAGAAAATTGAACATCTATCGAATCAAAAATTTACCCTCTTTGCTGTCCCTGAGGTTTCTGCTCCAATAGGGATCGTTCCAACATCTTGATCCATTAACCTAGTCACAGTCCCATAGAAAAACAACGGGAGCTAATCACTGGGATTCATTGAATCACAAATTAAAGGCCTAAATTTAAGAACAATTCTGTAACACCCGTCTCCTCCTGTCTCGAGAATGGCGTAAAATTGTAACACTCGTCTCCTCCTCTCTCGAGAACGGCGTGTTACTTATGTAAAATATCAAATTAAACCGATTTATAAAAATATCTAATAAAATATTCAAACATTTAATAAAATAAGAGCAGATAAATTATTTTAAATTTAGAAAACCGAAATATTACAAATGGAAATATCGAATAAAACCAAAATAAAATACGAAGATCCCAAAGACACCAAACCGTCCAGATATCCGACTACTCGTGATGCTCACCTGAAAGGGGGGAAAAGAGGGGTGAGCAACAGGGAAGTCACTCAGTGAGGTATGGGAAGCTAAACCCGAAGTCCATGGACCCGGTCATAACACTCTGAATAAATACAATTTACTTTTAACACGTAACAAACACGGTACCTAAGTACCCAAGAACAAACAATGGTCCTAGCGAGATACACACCCGCTGCCCACTAACAGGCCAAAAAACAACGCCGAATATGTGCTCGGTAACACACGCCCGAAGACGATTTATCGACCTACAGCCGTGGCAACAACAGGTCGACTACGCTGTGCCACAGCATCTCACAAAACAACGCCGAATATGTGCTCGGTAACACACGCCCGAAGACGATTTATCGACCTACAGCCGTGGCAACAACAGGTCGACTACGCTGTGCCACAGCATCTCACAAACAACGCCGAATATGTGCTCGGTAACACACGCCCGAAGACGATTTATCGACCTACAGCCGTGTCAACAACAGGTCGACTATGCTGTGCCACGACATCTCACAAAACACACTGGTCACAAACCGCCCTACAGAAGTACGTCTCCGTAGTCGACCACAACCTTTCACCTCAATTCTCAACAGATATTTATAATTATATATATATATATATACATATATATATTTAATAACAATTAGCAAAGAACAAACAATGTTGAACCCTCTAACACCTTATATCCGGTTTAACAGAGAACCTAATAACTAGACAAGCAAACTCTAATAGACTCAATTCACGAAGACGGAACATATTAGAAATAAATTATGTTTATTCAAAATCCTAAGCCGTGTACGAGAAGTTTGGGAATAGCCCTCACCTTAGCCATCAAGAACCATGAGTGGATTGAGGAATAAAACGAGATGACTTGATTATCAAAACTCTAGACTTCCACACTTGTCTTGGATTCTGACCATCATCACGTGGAGGCAATAACAATAATGCACATGCATAATAGAAATAAAACCATGATTTACCAAGAGAATATTAGATTTGGGGTTTATGTAAAAGTTACTTATGATACAAGAAACATATGAAATAAGAGATCAACTCTCACGGCTTGGCTTTGCGGCGAGGAGGAGACGTCTCCGAGGGGTCATGACGCACGGAAGTAAAAAGTGATAACCGGAGGTGATGGGATAACAAGATCCCGCCGTGGGGGACAGATCGGAGGCAGCAAAGCGGATCCACGGCGGTGGTGAGAAGATCAACGATCCAAGGTGATGAGAAGCGACAACTCCGAACGTCGCCTATTCCTCCTCTCGGTTCCACTACTCAACGCCAATAAGAGGATGCTCCATGACAGTAGCTACCCTTACGGTGATGAACCATGGCTCCGGTGAATGAAGTGAGATGGCTCACGGTGGTGGATGCGTTACGTCTTCTCCGACATCAAACGGACGAGACCACAAGAAGATAAAGGGGAGGAGAGGAGACGGTGATGATGGCTTAATCCACTCTATGCCACGATCAATAAAAAAAAGGAGGCTGAGATTTGAGGAAGAAGATATATATGGGGAGATACGGCTACACTGTTTGGATTAGGGGTAGATAATGGCTAGGTTTGGTTTAAATTAATTAAATAATAAAAATAATAATAATGAAAATAAAAACAAAAATAAATCAGGTTTTTTTTTTTTTAAGAATTCGGGTCGTTACAATTCTTCCCCACTTAACCGAAATTCGTCCCGAATTCCAAGAAGAAACTCAGAAGAACTTCAACGGTGTCGAAGAAAAGAAGAACACGAAATAGAAATAAACAGTGGAAGCAAACTTGGTCTCCTCTTGAAAAGTAAAAGTTTTAGAAACACTAACAACTAATCGAGTGATATTGGACAAAAGTGTGTCACTCTTTTTTTTTTTTTTAAACACCCAATCCCAAAACATTAAAAATCGCTGAAATTCGAGTCCCCTAAATCGCCATCCCGGGTCGGAGCCGGGACGGAACCCGCTCTGATACCAAATTGTAACACCCGTCTCCTCCTCTCTCGAGAATGGCGTAAAATTGTAACACTCGTCTCCTCCTCTCTCGAGAACGGCGTGTTACTTATGTAAAATATCAAATTAAACCGATTTATAAAAATATCTAATAAAATATTCAAACATTTAATAAAATAAGAGCAGATAAATTATTTTTAAATTTAGAAAACCGAAATATTACAAATGGAAATATCGAATAAAACCAAAATAAAATACGAAGATCCCAAAGACACCAAACCGTCCAGATATCCGACTACTCGTGATGCTCACCTGAAAGGGGGGAAAAGAGGGGTGAGCAACAGGGAAGTCATTCAGTGAGGTATGGGAAGCTAAACCCGAAGTCCATGGACCCGGTCATAACACTCTGAATAAATATAATTTACTTTTAACACGTAACAAACACGGTACCTAAAGTACCCAAAGAACAAACAATGGTCCTAGCGAGATACACACCCGCTGCCCACTAACAGGCCAAAAACAACGCCGAATATGTGCTCGGTAACACACGCCCGAAGACGATTTATCGACCTACAGCCGTGGCAACAACAGGTCGACTACGCTGTGCCACAGCATCTCACAAAACAACGCCGAATATGTGCTCGGTAACACACGCCCGAAGACGATTTATCGACCTACAGCCGTGGCAACAACAGGTCGACTACGCTGTGCCACAGCATCTCACAAAACAACGCCGAATATGTGCTCGGTAACACACGCCCGAAGACGATTTATCGACCTACAGCCGTGGCAACAACAGGTCGACTATGTTGTGCCACGACATCTCACAAAACACACTGGTCACAAACCGCCCTACAGAAGTACGTCTCCGTAGTCGACCACAACCTTTCACCTCAATTCTCAACAGATATTTATAATTATATATATATATATATACATATATATATTTAATAACAATTAGCAAAGAACAAACAATGTTGAACCCTCTAACACCTTATATCCGGTTTAACAGAGAACCTAATAACTAGACAAGCAAACTCTAATAGACTCAATTCACGAAGACGGAACATATTAGAAATAAATTATGTTTATTCAAAATCCTAAGCCGTGTACGAGAAGTTTGGGAATAGCCCTCACCTTAGCCATCAAGAACCATGAGTGGATTGAGGAATAAAACGAGATGACTTGATTATCAAACTCTAGACTTCCACACTTGTCTTGGATTCTGACCATCATCACGTGGAGGCAATAACAATAATGCACATGCATAATAGAAATAAAACCATGATTTACCAAGAGAATATTAGATTTGGGGTTTATGTAAAAGTTACTTATGATACAAGAAACATATGAAATAAGAGATCAACTCTCACGGCTTGGCTTTGCGGCGAGGAGGAGACGTCTCCGAGGGGTCATGACGCACGGAAGTAAAAAGTGATAACCGGAGGTGATGGGATAACAAGATCCCGCCGTGGGGGACAGATCGGAGGCAGCAAAGCGGATCCACGGCGGTGGTGAGAAGATCAACGATCCAAGGTGATGAGAAGCGACAACTCCGAACGTCGCCTATTCCTCCTCTCGGTTCCACTACTCAACGCCAATAAGAGGATGCTCCATGACAGTAGCTACCCTTACGGTGATGAACCATGGCTCCGGTGGAATGAAGTGAGATGGCTCACGGTGGTGGATGCGTTACGTCTTCTCCGACATCAAACGGACGAGACCACAAGAAGAATAAAGGGGAGGAGAGGAGACGGTGATGATGGCTTAATCCACTCTAGCCACGATCAATAAAAAAAAGGAGGCTGAGATTTGAGGAAGAAGATATATATGGGGAGATACGGCTACACTGTTTGGATTAGGGTAGATAATGGCTAGGTTTGGTTTAAATTAATTAAATAATAAAAATAATAATAATGAAAATAAAAACAAAAAATAAATCAGGTTTTTTTTTTTTTAAGAATTCGGGTCGTTACAAATTCATACTCGTAACTCGAGTTCGCCATGGATGGTGAAGAGATCCAGCGGCCCGAACGTATTTCACCTTCTACTTAGATACCAGTTTATTAAGCCCATTGGGCCAACTTCCAAGTTTACCTATTCTATTTAAGGCCCAACAATTTATTTTTGATCTCTTAACCATCAAATGTTTAGAACATTTTTTAAATAATTAAAACTAGATTCACCATCGGATTAACACCAGACCTCCACCAATCAAATTGCTGGTGTCTATCTTCATCAGCTATATATATATATATATATATATATATATATCGTTAATGCCAATTTAAAATGAATTAATGAAATTTGATCTAAAAATAAATTTGCAACATGGTCAATTTAGTTTCTTAGAAATAAAGCGTAACTACCAACGTTAAACATCTAACTAAAACATGACTTTTAAGTAACCAATAAATCAAGTCAAAGTAATAATACATATTTGACTACTAACGTTTTCTTTAATTACTTTTCCAAGCAGGTAAATAACATTCTTTCTAATAGACGAAATAAGTTGGATCGACAATCAAGTGAAAATCAGATGCAAGATAAATGATTAGTAAAACAAAAGAAAAGTCGACCAATAATTATTTTAACGAATTTTAGTTACGTAAAAATCCACTATAACCAACAAACAAATGCAACACAAATACCAATTGATTTGAAAAAAATCAGAACAATTTTCTGATACTTGTTCTTGATACATGTTCTTATAAAAAATAACAAATAATCAATTTTTCATTAGTGTAATAACAAACATTAAATAATTAAGATTGTAGGACCATAATTTCTATGATATGGAAAATTGAATAATTTTTTTATATAATGATAAAACATAAAAAATATATATAATATTTAATATCAAAATATGATAAACAAAGAATGATTTTGTGTGGAGGCGAGACACTCTTTCCTTAATTCTTTAATTGCTCGTAGAGTGACGGTGTTTACGCAATTAGAATCTCAGGATACAACCACACTTTGACTATTCATGCATCACTCAAAACAAAAGCTAACAAACCTCTTTTTGTGTTGTATTTTTAGACACAAAAAAAAAACTAGTATAACTATTGTAAGTGGGAATTTTTTTATTTTCTTTGTTCTTGGATGTCTCTTTATTGATGAATCAAGTTGGAGTAAGCGATCTAAATAGCCAAATAGGCCACTCCATTCAAACTCGACAAAAGACCCATCTTCAAGTTCTAACTGGTTAAATATTTATGATCCATTTATGACGCATAAACATTTTTAACGCACATAAAAATATCAAAATACCACTTGATTTTAAGAAAACAAAATACCACATGATAGGTGGTTGTGGTCTAGTGGTAAGTAACTCGGATTCGAAAGTACCTTAGTAAAATCTATTATATGGTCACGTATATATGGATATAATGCTTATGATCCATTTGAATACTTAGAAAGAAAATTCATCTATGAATTTCATCTTTATTTAGAGATTAGTCTCGACTTTACCATGCACCTGAAATATCCTAGGTTAATAGAAAAATAAATTTTTTGAAACTCTTTGTAAAAAAACTCTTTCTATTTTTGTTTGAAAGACTAACTCGAGACTCTTGCTCTTAAAAAGATCCCTTTCATCCATAATTAAGTTAATCACAACATCGAATTTGGACTGCCTGAATTCCTGATACTAATAAAAAGATAAACTTGGAAAAAAAGAAAAAAAAACAACAAAAAAGAAAATTCATTACATCATAAAAATCATCTATCATTCACATCGATCTAGTGTTGCATTTTTTATCTCTCTTCCCATTTTCTTTCTCCAAGAATCGCATCTAAACTAAAGCATAGAGAAGCAACAAACCTCAAAGGCTTTTGTACAAGAGAGAGAGAGATGACAAATAGAAGAGTGTTAGAGAGTTCGCCGGTACGACACCTCACGGTGGCTAGAAACCCTAATTGGTGGAACAAAGTAAGCGGCGGTTCGATGCCACCATCACCGCCGCAGCTGCCGCCGTGTACCACCACTTATCTTCTTCCGAATTTCTTACCTAACTACTTTCTCTCTCCGACTTCTTTTTCACCTTCTCTGCTTCCTACTAGTAACCCTAACTTATGTTCTTCGCTTGACAATAATGACGATCTGCCTCTTGACCAGCCATGCAGCCTTAGCCCACTCTTCTTGTAACTCTTTCTTTTACATATCTCAATATATGTTCCATATATTGGATAATTTCTTGGTAAAATGGTTTCATGTTCTTGGATTTCTTTTTTGTAACTGAACCAATCTTATAAAGTGTATTCTTACGCAAGATCTAATATATATATATATATATATGGATTATGTCTAAGGGGTGGATTGATGATGGGAGACAAAGAAAGAATGGAGACGATGAACCATCATCATCAAAATCAACAGCATAGTTACCAAGAGAAGAAGCTAGAGAATTTGGAAGAACAAGTTTTGAGGCATCAAGCTTCCCTCAAACAAAAGACTAACAATAATAATGGCTCCATGATAATGCCGTCACCGAAGTCGCCTCTAAACAAGTCTTGTCTTACCACAACAACAATTCACAAATTCAATGAAGACAGCAACAATAACAACTTTCTTAACTTTTTGAGGAGGTTAGTTCAAATTAATTTATATATAGCAAAGATCAATTCTATATGATTTATTAGTTAACAGTACTAATGTTTTGTTAAATGTGTGTTCGTGAAGTGTAATAATCCAGAGATTAGTGGGTCTTGTTTTGCAAATAAGAAACCAAAGCTTCAAGTACCTTCTCTTTATCCTTCATCACATTCTACTATCAAGGTAACTAACTAAATCTTCTGTTCTCTGTTTTTATCTCTTGCTGAAATTTATATTTAACAAAATAAAAGCACAAAAAAAAATGAAAAGAAAGAGACAAACAAAAGAGAATGGGATCAGAATAAGATGCATGTGTGTGTGATTGTAACATTTTTGTCTTTCTCGTTTGTCTTCTTCTTCTTGATTCATTATTCTTTTCTCTTTCTTTCCTAAGATTCAACGGTAGTTACCCAATCCTTTTTTGTTCGTATTTTAAATGAAAATAGAAACTGTTATCTGGTTTTTTTGTTTCATTCAGTTTTAGTTTAGATTTCATTTTCTACCAAAATTCAAAAATCATCCAACTTATTATTTATTTAGGTTTCCCTCTTATTCAGCAGTAGAAACCAACCCATTTATGTTAACTAGTTTACATTGGTTTATTAATATATATATATATATATATATATATATATAATATATATATATAATTATCTTGGTTTATATCACTTATCAAAGGTGAGAAAAGAGAAAATTGGAGGCAGAATCGCAGCTCTTCATCAGCTAGTATCACCATATGGAAAGGTATAATAATTACTGATTAATTATGTACTAATCACTTAATTAAATTAAATTGGTCATGGAATATTTGTCATCTATTGGTTGGTTGATTCATTTTTCCAGACTGACACAGCATCTGTCTTGTCGGAGGCTATTGGATACATTAGATTCCTCCACAGTCAAATCGAGGTGACTTGTCTTTTCAAAACTACCATGCATCTTATTTCATTTTTTTCAAGAAAAATATTTGTTTGAATCATCCCTCAACTAACAAAATCTTTTGGTGTGAAGAAGTTATAAACTATCTGGAGCTTTTTCCCTTATCCGGATTTAGAAAAAAAAAGTTATAAGGATGTAACATGTAGATAAAAAAACTGAACAATATAATTAAAATCAGTAGTTGATCATCTATTATTAGTTGGCTAATATTGTTTAAAGGAATTTCTTATTAGTAATGTATTTTGAAAGTAGTTTTTTTTTTGAAATTAGTTATGTATTTGACTCTGATAATCTAGTTGGAGATCGATATATAATTGTTGTCTCTTCAGTAATAATTGGCGATTTTTTTTTCTCAAATTTGTTTTATTTCAGGTTTTAAGTGTACCATACTTTGGCACTCCGTCGAGAAATAATTTGATGCACCAACATGTAAGCAGTAAACTCACATACACCTTTAATAATCACATGAAATTATACACATACAGTGTGCGACGTGTTTCTATTTACACATCATATTCTCATTTATGTAAGTTATTAGGTTTGGTTGATTATAATTAAATGATAATTAAATGTTTAGGCACGAGGAGATATGAATGGTTTATTCGCCCAGGACCCTGGTCAGGTACGCACATATTTAAATTTTTTTTCTTATTGGATCAATGAACCCCAAATATTTTTTTTAATGGCATCATTTTTTTTAAATAACCATTTTCTCTTTACTATTGTTTTCTTAAACGTGAAAGGACTACGATAAAGTAATATGGTCACTAAAATAAAAAGATGACATTATACAAGCTTTCCTTTTTAGTCATCATAGTATTTTATAGCTTTCGCTAAACCATAAAAGTCACTTCAACTGTGGAAGAAAAAGACACTTGAATGCATTATTTTAGTTTTTTACTTATTTATTAGAAAAGCATTTGTCATGAAAGTTTAATAAAAACCCTCCTTCTCTTTCAATATAATACATATATAAGACTTTTCACACATATTAATAAACCATATAATTAATAAATGATTTTTTGTGATTATTTTTTCTCATAAATTTTAACTAATAAAAATCTATTAAGTACAATTAAGTATTTTTGAATTTTGTAATTAATCATTATTATTTGATAAAAATGTATTAAAAATACAAAAATATATCTTTTTGAAAAATATTTTATTTTTGAAACATGTAACTTTATGAAACCAATGGAATATATAATTATCAGGAAGATTGGCTCAACTTGTAAAACATATATTAATTATATACTCCACTAAAGAAGTTTAATAATTTGGTGATCAGCTTGTGAATAAGTATTGCATGAAAGGATCAAAAGGAGCTTCATCATCATCTACGAACAAATCAAACCTTAACGATGAAACTAAGAAAGATTTGAAAAGCAGAGGACTGTGTCTTGTCCCAATTTCATGCACACTTCAAGTTGGCAGCTACAATGGCACCGACTACTGGGCTCCGGCTTTCGGAATCACTTTCCAGTAAATCATTTCACTTTATGCTATTTAGATTTTGGTCAACCAAAAAATTATAGAAGGAAACTCGTATAATGTTATAACATAATAAGCAACCAATCTATTTAGAAAATTAAGAAAGAAAAACAAAACTGAACCAAGATTGATTGCTAATGATGTTACACTATCACTTTAGAACTCGAAGATTGATTGCTTTCGAAGACTTGCAGTTCATGAATGATGAGGTTGACGTGTGCTAGATGGCCTTTAGTACTCCAAGATTGTTAATATGTTGTGATAGTGTGAATTATGTTTCTTTATCAATTTAGGAAACTTTTTAACTGTCTGAGATGTACGTAACAACTGAGAACCTCTTTTAAAGGGGATAACACAATTATACATGCAATATTGATGAACAATCAATGAATCTGTGTTGCATACCTGAGTGTAAAAGTTTTTAAATCTTGACTATTAAACTACGGTGCTTCCATAGCAACTGAGAACTTAATTGTAGTTGTATTTTAACTATACATTTTTACATTTTAACTGCATCCCTTATATATTAATTAAAATATTATAATGTGTGAAATATATCATGTGGCATCAATATAATAATTTTTAGAATCTTAGCCAAGAAAATATTCAATAACTAACAAATATTCAATAATATGTAGACCATTAAGTTAATTCATGTGAAACTAATTAAGTCATGTGATACTAATTAATGAATACAAGTTATTTAGGAAAATTAAGGAAGAAATTCTATAATTTTTTGGTATCACTTTTTTTTATTTGGATTTTGGTTCAGTTTTAGTTACTTCGGTTTTACTTGATTGAACACCCCTCCAGTTTTAGTAAAGGTTTTTTTTTCTTTAACACGAACAATGCCCTTTTAGTGGCGTGATCGGACGGTGAAGAGCTAACTACACTTGAAATCTTAAGAATAGGGATCAGAGTATTTAAATAACAACCGCAGGATCGAAATGATCTCGTAAATCGATCCCTCTAATATATAATACAGACATTAAAATTTCAAAAGATGTTTAAGAGAAGAAGACGGAGAAATCTAAAGTGTGAGCTTGTAGGTTTCTTCAGATGATGAGAAAATTCGAAACTTTTAGATTGGGAGAAGAAGACTCTGATTTTCAACTCTGCATATATCTAAAGCTTGCATTTTACAGTATACACTACTTTTTTAGTGGGAAGAATGTTACAACAAGGTACTAACTGAAGACACACACACACACATCATCAAACATTCAGAAACCTAATCCCCAAATCCCAACAAAACCAGCAAGTGCCTAATTCTGCATGAATTTCTCGTGTCGACAGAAGTTTTGGCATTAACATTCCACCCGAAACAACAATCTCTGTAATCTTCATTAAATATAATTATACTAAATTTCATTCTGCAATTAACATGTGACTAAGGGTCTGATTGCGATGATTGGCAAGAGCTGTGATTTCATTTTTTGACTGTCAAATTATATCTGTGATTTTAATTCTTAAAAGTTTTAGATTTGGAGGGTGATTGGTGTTGCTGTGGGTGCTGCCCACAACACTTTTCAAATCTACATCATGAATTATACAGCAATCAGACTTTTTTAGGAAATATAATCATATATATATCTTACATCAATTTTAAAAATGACTAAAATTACTGTTATCAAATCATTCAAATTTGTATAACTGAAATTTTATATTAGTTTACGTTACAAAATATTAAAAAATTCATAAATTTTCTATTTAAAATGAATTTATCACATAGAATTAAAATATGCATTTAGTGAAATATTTTTATGGTTTAAAACTAACACAAACATACTTTCCATATAAAATACAACTTCTTATTATCATATTAAATACAAACAATATTACTGTGAATTTGTATTAAATAGGAATTGAATCTTACAAGGAAAATGCTCATCCTCCTATATATTAATTGAAAAGTTTATTAAGTGACATGTTGATATATCATTCATATGAGACCTTTCTAATTACTTATTTAATTTGAATAGTTGATGATATTTTATTTATTTATTTCAGCTAAAAAGGTAAACCAAGAACCAACTTACATCAATAACCAAACAAAACATACTTACCAATAATGACTATAAAAATAAGTATTTATGAAATTAAGTCATTAATGCTCAAATTTGTATCATAAATAATTTTATGCATTTAAAACTATTTTTAAGGAAAGAAAGATTTGAAAACTTTCCCTTACACATTATCTATACTAATAAAATAGACCTTTTGAGACTCCATAGAATATTCACATTAGCATAAAATCATTCTTTCAAAAGACGCCAAATGGTATTAAAAAATAAATAAATATATAATATAAGAAAATTAAAGAATAAGTAAATATATAATTTCAGAATAGAATTATTACATTAAACATCAATATAATATTAGCATTTGATATAAGAAAATAAATAAATAATACATAAATACACAATATAAGAAAAAAAATATAATATTAAAATAAAAATAAGTAAATATAGAATTCAAAAATAGATATATTACATTAAACATATATATGAAAATAACTAAATATATAATATAAAAATAATAAGTAATATACAATATAAGAAATAAATATTACATTAAACATCTATTTTAATATTAGAATAAGTAAATATACAATAACATATATAGAAACATTACAACAAAAATCTCTCGTAATATTAAACTAAGTAAAGAAATAAAATGTATAGTAAAATAAATAATAAGTAAATATACAATATGAGAAATATAAGTACTACATTAAATATCTATCGTAGTATTAGAATAAATAAATATAAAATATAATAATAGAAATATTACATAAAACATCTATCGTATTACTAAATAAGTAAATATGCAATATAAGAAAAAAAGATACATTAAACATCTATCTGAAAAATATATATTGATATAAATATAAGTAAAGGGTGTTTTGCAAAAGTGACTCAAAATTTTAACTTAAATGCAAAACTAACCCCACCATTTTTTGGAACTTTCATTTGCCTTATTCACTCTAGATTTTCGAGTTATTCACGAAAATGTCATTACTTTTTTTTTTCTTTTTTTTAAAAATGAGTGTTTTCCAACTATAATCCTCATCTTCATCAAGTATTTACAATATTACCCTTGTCATCAATACATCAATCACATGAACAACCAATTTGAAGCTCTAATGCACAAAAAATGATTTTTTCTCTTCTTTTCTCTTTTGTTATTCACACAAACCATATTTCTTTCATTTTCTCTCAAAATTCATCCAAAAAATTTAAGATTTTGATTTCAAACTTTGTAAGATTCATATACAGACATAAAAACTCATGATTCTTGGTCATTAATGAGTTGGTAGCATTCATGGTGAAGTTTTATGAGACTAGAGAAGTTAAACAAGTCATCTCATGAATTCAAGATATGAAATAATTTTTTTTCAGATTTGTTCGTGAAGAATACTTCTCTAGAAGTCTTCTTAGTCAATGCATAGGTTAGTTTTGCAATGAATTTTTTTTTGTGTTTTTTGTAGAAGACTTCCCTAGAAGTTTTCTACCTTTCCCTTAGTTAACAAAAAAAAAACAGGGAGAACCGAGAAGACTTCCCTAGAAGTCTTCTGTTAGAAGACTTCTAAAAGAAGTCTTCTCTGGAAAAGTAAAATATAGTCAATTCCAAAAGTAACCCAAGAAGACTTCTTGCGACAGTGAGAAGACTTCATGTGAACGTAAGAAGACTTCTCTTCTAGAGAAGTCTTCTATAAAAAGTCAAATTTTCTGACAAACTTTGGTCAATTGCGAAACAAACATTTTTATCTTAGAAGACTTCTCTAGAAGTCTTCTCTGAAATTTTCGAAAAAATTTCAAAATCAAAGTAAGCCAATATTGCAAAGGAAGACTTCTCAAGATGTCTTCTGTAGAGTAGACTTCTTAAGAAGTCTTCCTTCATAAATTTGCAATTGGCAAAAATGACCTAAACGGAAGACTCTTAAGAAGTCTTCCGTGATAAGACTTACAGGGAAGTCTTCCGTGATAAGACTACAGGGAAGACTTCTTAAGAAGTCTTTTATGTTTTTTTGTAAATTTGTTAAGTAACTTCAATGTATATTTTTCTAAATTTTTAAAAGTGTAAAGTAACTTCAAAAATATCAAGTTAGGTGGTTTAATGTGTCTTATTATATCTTAAGATATACTTTTTAATTTTTAGGGAAATTTTAAAATTGTAATTTTCACTTAAAATTTAAGTTTCCCACTTAAATTTTTATTTCGCCGCTTAAATTTCCCGCTTCCGAGAAGACTTCTCCAGAAGTCTTCTCAGAGAAGACTTAACTTTTTCTAGTGAGACATATGTATTGTTTGATCTTCGGTGAATTTGACTAAGTTTTCTTGATAAGTATTTTCTCTTAGTTTGTAATAAATTTGATTAAATTTAATTTTTTTATGGTTTTGGTAGTATGGTTAAAATATTTAAAAGACCATTAACATTTTTTCAAATTGACAACATAATTCATAATTAAAAAGATACACATAATAATCATTAAATATACCATAAACAAAAAAATTACAAAAATGATAAATAACATCTTCATGAGAGATTTCTGGAAGACTTATAGAAGACTTCTGGAAGACTTATAGAAGACTTCTGGAAGACTTCCAGAAAGTCTTCTAGGGGTCTTCCAGGAAGTCTTCTAGGGGTCTTCCAGGAAGTCTTCTAGGGGTCTTCCAGGAAGTCTTCCTAGAGTCTTCCAAAGTCTTCCAGGAAGTCTTCCTGAAAGTCTTCCAGAAGTCTTCCATGAAGTCTTCCTGGAATCTTCCGAAGTCTTCCAAGAAGTCTTCCAGAAGTCTTCCAGGAAGTCTTCCAGAAGTCTTCCAGGAAGTCTTCGAGGAAGTCTTCCAGAAGTTTCCAATAAGTCTTCCAGGAAGTCTTCCAGGAAGTCTTCGGAAGTCTTCTAGGAAGTCTTCTAGAGGTCTTCCGAAGTCTTCAATAAGTCTTCGAAATCTTCTGAAGTCTTCCAGGAAGTCTTCCAAGAAGTCTTCTAGAGGTCTTCCAGGAGTCTTCTGAAGTCTTCCACGAGTCTTCTGAAGTCTTCCACGAGTCTTCTGAAAGTCTTCCACAAGTCTTCCACAAGTCTTCCTAAGTCTTCCACAAATATTCCAAAGTCTTTCTAAATATTAGCTTCTTCTCCTTCATATCAAAAAGAAAATATCAGATTTTAACCAAAGAATACTATCAAATAAAAGATGAATCAAAAAGGTCAAACATTTAAACTTGTTAATGCCTTTAGAAGTTTCACCAATATAAAATGTTGTGTTATCTTCTTCTTCTTCATATCAAAAAGAAAAGGACAAACCTGTAACCATTGAACACTATCACAAACATAAAATATGAATCAAAAAGGTCATACATTTAATCTTGTTACAGTAAGTTGAATATACAAGTTCTTAGCATCTAACATATAAAACACTCCAAAAATACATATTCAAAATTTATAAATCTACCTTTAAAGGAATGAAAGATGACAACCGTGTAATGAAAAATCTTCAAAAACAAGATAAATTAGTAAGAATACATAAGAGAAAAATGAGAAATGAATATAAAGTTAGGTGTTTTTCAAGTCTAAAGAGATTAGAGTGAGGTTTGAAGAGTTTTAGAGTGAGAAACATTACTTTTGTTGCAGCCATTTGAGAGGAAGAAAGAGAATGTGTACATTTTCTTTATATATGGAGACAAAAATCTCAATTAGGTTAAATATTTTCGATATAGAAGACTTCCCGAGAAGTCTTCTAAGAGAAGACTTCCCAAATTATGAAGTCTTCTGGAAGTCTTCCAAAACCCTATAATCTAATACATGAGAAGACTTTTGTAAGACTTGTGGAAGACTTCCGGAAAACTTCGCATTAAGCGGGAAGTCTTCTAGTGATAGTGAGAAGACTTCTTTGTAAGTCTTCTCAGGCGAAAATGTTATAATGGTAAAACTGAATACAGTTTTTTTGTTTGCTCACAAGGAGTTTGTTGTATTTTCACTAGCCTTTTGGGTTACTTTTGCATTTGATTGAATTTGGGGTACACTTTTGCATTTGAAATCAAGTTTTGAGTCATTTTTAGCAATTTCCAAATAAGTAAATATACAATATAAGAAACAATAAATAATAAGTAAATATAAAATATAAGAAATTAAAAAACTACTTTAACCTTTATTTGAAAAATATATAATTTTACCTTTTATTATTTCCAAATATTTTTATAAGTAAATATACATTATAAAAATAAATAATAAGTAAACATAAAATATAAAAAATAGAAATATTACATTAAAATTTATCATAATATTATCACTTGAAATAAAATCAAGAAAATTAGAATAAGTAAATAATAATATAAGAAAAAATAAACAAGAAGTAAATATACATTATAAGAAATGAAAAAAAAACTAAAGTAAATATTCATCTGAAAATTTATATTAAAATAAATAACCAGTAAATATACAATATAAGAAATAGAAATATTACATTAATATCTATCGCAATATTAGAATAAGTAAATATAAAATATAAGAAAAAAATAATAAGCAAATATACAAACAAGAAATAGAAATGTTACATTAAACATCTATCATAATATTATCATTTAACATAAAATCAAGAAAATTAGAATAAATATACAATATAAGAATAAATAAACATAAATATTACGCTAAAAATCTATCATAATATTAGAATAAATAAAATATAAAATAGAAGAAAAATAAATAATAAATAAATATACAATATAAGAAATAGAAAACTACATTAAGTATATATCTGAAAAATGTACAGTAAATATACAATATTAGAAATATAAATATTACATTAATTATCTATTATATTATTACCACTTGATATAAAAGCAAAAAATAGAATAAGTAAATATATAATATAATAAAAAAATTATAAGTAAATATACAATATAAAAATATTTATATAGTTAATATTTGAAAATCAAAATAGTTATGCGCGTAGTGCGGATTAAACCCTAGTATATATAATAAAAACAAAATACAGTTAGTGGTTATTAATTTTATTACTTATGTATCATATAGATAATAATTATATATAGTATAATTTGTATCATAAATCATTTTACACATTTAAAAATATATTTTTTTTAAGAAAAGAGAGATTTAAAAACTTTTCCTTGCATATTATATATATAATAAAAATAAAATACAATCTGTGGTTATTTATTCTTATTACTTATTTATTATATAGATAATAATATAAAAATTATATATAATATACTTTAAAGTAAAAATTAAAAGTTATTTTAGATAAGAAACATATTTAAGCTCTTCCATTAACAAATCTATAGATTCAATATTTACAGTAAAATCTGGTAATTTCACATTTTAAAATATTATTTTTAAGAAAAAAGAGATATATTTTTTCCTTTTATGTTAATAGATAATTAAAAATAAAATAAGATTACTAATTAGTAATTTTATTTAGCTGCAACTTTTATCAATAGTTATATACAAAAACGAGTATATGTAATTAATTTTAAAGTAAAATGTTCATGTGATATAGATATAAAAGTAAACTGAGATTAATTTTCCATCAAAAAACCTAAAAACTATATCAATTTAAAAGCAGATAAAATTATTTCATACATTATTAAAAATAAATTTTGTAAGAATTTTTAAAGAACTTTCTTGTGCATTAGTACACAGATTAATTAACTTGGTTTTAATACACATACATGATATATACATAATATAATTCTTCATGAATTGTGATATCATATTCTTCGAGCTATATTGGGTGCCATAAGAGATGTATAGCAAAACACGTAATATAGAAGAATAGAAACAGTTCTCCATGAGAAATTATAGAAATATAAAACATCCAATTAAGTGAAAAGTGAATCTGATACAAACGTATGAATACTACATATCAACATTCATGAATCATTTATTGCATACATATATGGTCTATTAAATCATAAAATCGTATTTATCAAAACTAAAAATCAAATTTATGCATGCACAAGCGTGCAGACCGTCACCACTAATACATTAATTATGTCTCTTGTTTCATTTATGTACCTTTCCAATTTGTGTACCATTGGCCGGAATCGTCATTTTTTTATTTTCAGATTTTACTCAAATTTTAAATGTGATTTATTTTGGTTACTGAATTTGAAAATTTTCCCACTTTTATTTATTAAATGCTTAGATATTTTATTGAAATTTTAGAATTCGTTTAATTTGATATTTTACCGAAAATAACACGCCGTTCTTGAGAGAGAAGGAGACATGTGTTACACGCACCTCTCCTACTTATTCTAACATAGAGAAAAAAACCAATTTGGTGGCATACATAAGAAGGTTGCACAGAGAACAGACACATGGCTTTGAGGTTGTGTTAGTCAAAAATATGAAAATTTGCAGAAAATTTCAAAACTTATGTATGTTTGAGATGGTCAAGTTTCAGTTTTTGCAATGCATCAAATCTGTAGGAGATTATACAAAAAACGAAAGTAGGGGAAGACATGGATGGTGCTTTTGATAAGATGAAACGAGTCAATAAATCAGCATAGATGTTGACCAAATGACGGGACTCTTTAGCCTAAGAAAAGGCTTGAAAGCTTTCTGAGCTCTCTTTGGTGCTCTTTAACCGTATATGTGGCCTATGTGGTTTGCTTTAACAACTTACAAAAAATATTATGTTACATATAAGAATGACAATAATAATCTATCTCTAACGTTATTTACTATGAATAAGAAGAAACTCATTGTATACTGAACCAACAGTTGACAATATCTCTAAATGGTTTGTACGTCCATACAATGAAAACATAATTGTTTGGAATTTTCTCAAAATGAGATAAAAGGGAAAAGATACTTGTGTGTGTTTCTTATATAACTTCCCCCATATATGTCAGTAATTCTGCAAACATCTCAACATGGTTCATATTCTCAACAATGGTAGTTTTCTGAAGTAAAATAGCTATCTCCATACTAAACGAGACGACAACACTTGTAATGAATGACTTTATCCTCTTACAGCAAGGGAACGTGGAGAGACATTCTGACATGGACTCGAAGCTTTCCAGCATGCCAAGTGAGTTTCTTCTCGGGGTGGACTTTTTAAACAAGTCTCAGAGCTCTAGTGTTATGGGTAATATGTAAGAGTGAGGTGTAATTGGAGAGTCTCTGCATTTTGAGAGAAAATTTTGAATGGAATCTTCGGTAAATTCTTTACTTAAGAAAAATTATAACATGGAAAAAGAAGTTGAATCGAGAAAACTGAGAGAAGTGTGTAAATATTCAAAAGCTACTTATCATCGTATCAAGAAATGATGTGAAAGAACAAGTTGAGCTTGTCACTTATTTCATTATTTTCAACTTCCATTCTTTGGTGCACCATGCATATAGTGTCAAGTAGATAATCAATTAAGAGCAATAAACAGAAAAACCAAAGTGTTGTTTTCAATGGAGCAATCACAAAAAAATTGATCAGTTCGTATTTGTCTACCCTCATATAGAAATATGTGGAAAATGTAGGATAATACTGGTGTGTCACTCTTAAAATCTGAAGCTTTCTTGGTAAGTAACAAATTCCTCCATAGGATAAATACAAAGTGAAGATGAAATGATAATATATAGACATGTAATTTCCTCGTATCCAAAATTATGCAAAAATTGTGCACTAAAAGAGAATATCATACAATATTTCATGAGAACATCTATAGTTATCATTTCGAAATCATGAAGTGCACAAACCATTTCATCATATTGGTGACCGAAATTAAAATACGTCAAATCTTACTTGGTTCAAAAAGTTCTATTTCATCCAACATGATTTTCAATTATTTTTTTTGCATTTTATGAGATTTTTTATGAATGAAAATCTTTCAAACTTACATATTAGTAAATAGGAAATGAACAAATAACTGAAAATGAAAAGGATAAACTTAATTCGATGGCTATTTTCAAAGATTATGCGGTAGAAATCTGTTTTTTCTAATGAAATTCTGAAAAAAATAACATAGATGAATAGAATTTGCTGAAAGATTTTAGACAAATATGACTGAGTTTTGTATCATACATGTTGTCTCAATATCGTCTTTTAATAAGTTAGTAAGCTATAGTAGATGTTTTCAGTATGCTTTGTTCTTATTTTTATTGTGTTTTTCATGAAAAATCTAAAAGAATACCACAAAACAACTATGTTATTTGATGTACTTTTTCACAATTTTTTAACTAAGCTAGTCATTTGGTTATATTATATAGTTTTCTATGAGATATCATTTTTTGTCACTTACCATTTTTGTTTGCTTTTAAGAAAAACTAAACTAGTCATTTGGTTAGATATTATTAAAGGTTTTCTATGACAATTACAATTTTTTCTTTGCTATTTTTTTTAACACAACTATTTTCTTTTTGCCATTAGTTTTTATTGACAAACTAAATTTAATTGAAGCTGTTCTTAAGACAAAAAGTGTTTAAAATAGGTGTAGAGAAAATGACTCTTAATTTGTTGGGCCCTTCGACCCAAAAAAACTGTTGGGCCCATCAGTTTTGAAAAAAAGAAAATCTCATTCGTATTAACTCATATATACACGTTTTCCTACGAGCTGACTTACGTATAGGACATAAGGGCGATGGCCCACTATAGAAATGGGGTTCAATCCAAAAAATGTTTTAGTCATAGCCATGCATTAAAACAAGTTTAATAGCAAAATTATGAAACTCAAGCCCAACATATAAAGTAAACATCAAACCCAAAATAGTAAGCTAAATGTCTAAACGGGTCTAAGACTATCTACATTGGTTTATATATTCAATACCCTACTTTTTTTTCACACTCCACATCATCTTCTATCTCTTCCCCCTAACTATTCAACACTCATTTTACTTTTAATCTTTACAATGGTATAGTTTAACTAAATTCAACAACATATCCCACCATTTTAATTCATATTCTTATCTTATAATTTAATAACTACATATTACTAACAATATTTTCGATTGTAATTAGAATAAAAAATTAAAATAATATAGTTCTTAATATTTTTATCTAACTTTCTTTGACTGATATTCTTAACTATTTATTTTAAAAATATTATTAAAACAAATAAATTATGAAATTTTAAATACAAGATGATACAAACACATAACAAAACAAATAAAAATATATAACTTAATTAATAAAATAAATTTTAAATCACAAAAAAACTTTTGAGTTTTTAATTACAAAACATTCCAAATTTTTAAAATAAGAACAAACTGAAACTAACCTAAAATCATTAAAATTTAAATAAATTTTAAAATAAATTATTTTTTCTTGTTTATATTTTTGCATGCAATAAATATGAAAATATGAGATTTGGAAAATCAGATAGTAGTTTGTTGAAGTTTAGATTTATTAGAAATTATCAAGCTGATTTCACAAAAAAAAAATGAATTTTTATTTTGTGTTCAAATAAAATGAAACAAGTCTCTTTATAGAGTCTAAAATTATGAATTTTGTTATAATATTTTGAAATGAAAGAATAATTTACCGTTACGTAATTGATCTCAAATTATTTGAATGCAAAAAAAAAAACTACAGTTTTTACAGCCAATAAGAAAATATCATCTATTTTAGTTTTTATTTAATTAAAAACAATTGACTCATCCAATTAATTAATGATACACATTCAGTTTTGTCTCCACCTTGATCTATTCAACCCGTTGAAGTTTTTCAACAAGTGTAATCCACCTAAGCTGTTTTATTTATTTAACTTCTCATTGTAAAGCATTCAACAGTTGAAACTTTTCATTCAACTACCCATTGTAAATAGTCTAAGCACAACAACAAATAAAATTCCATATTTTTTGTGATTGTAATATAGTTCAACATTTATTATAGGGAGAATTGGTAAACTAACAAAAAAAAACTATAGTTCAGCCTTTTTCAGCATTTATGTAAAACAAGTTTGAACAAATTCAACTAAAATAAAAAATAATACATAAAATTTGGAAGATGAATTTGAACAGTAAAAAAATCTAAACTATGGTATATATTACAATAAATACGTATATTATGATTTTCAAATTTAGTTGACACTTAATTATTATGTGACAAACTTTCCTACAACACTTTTCTCTTGATGAAAACAAATGACAAACCAAAACACTTTTTATGATTGAAAAAAAAGAAAAAAAGGAAAAAAATAATACATGAAATTAGGAAGATGAATTTGAACAGTAAAAATATACAAACAGTTGATAATTATAAATGATTAGATTATTTACTTGAGTGAAATGATGATATAGTAAGCATTTGGTTTTGCATGTTTAATAAATGGCACTGCTTTGCTCGAATAAACTAAAATCTTTGAGAAGGTCCATTTTTAAATTTCCCCAGGGCCTCCCAACCGGGCATTGCGGCGAATAGACATGAACGTATAGACATGAGTGGTCATGAGCACAACCAAATGAAACATTGACCTAGAACCTCCAAATTTTTTTAAAAAATTTTACATAGAGAAAGACTCCCAAATTTATATAAATTTTTTTTATAAAACATTTCTAAATTGCTTAGGACCTCCAACATCTCAGGGACGACCCTCGCGTATGGATCAAAGTGAGTCTGAATTTCGGATCCGACGAGCAACAACTTGTATCTGATGGGAAAAAGGAGAGAGAGATTAGAAATCAGGTAAATTTGGTTATATTTCTTCTCTCTCAGATCCCTCATTATAATTAGGGATGTTAACAATGGGCTTTTACCCATAGGGTATCCTAAACCCTGTTGAAATTTAAAACCCAAACTATGTATATTCAGTTTTAAAATTTCTTTATTTCGGGCGGATCTTGGTTTATAAAATTACCCTATCCGGTTTACCCTATTGAGTTTTGGGTATCTGATGAGTTTTTTTTATTAAAAAAGCTAACTAAACAACGTTTTTTTACGTTTTTTTACTCTAATTTTTTTGTCTCTTTCGTATGTGGTTGTCCCTTCTTCACCCAACTGTCGAGCGACTTTTCTCCATCAATCTCCTACGAAGAGCTTCTACAACATAATAATTACTTCTTTTTTCCATCGCACTGTTTCTGAGTTTTGAGGTCATCTTGTACGTACTTGCCTGAATGTTCTCCGTTCATGAGCTTTTCGAATTTTAAAAATGTCTAAGTTAAAAAAATCAGTCTCTTCGTTGGTTTGCTTTTCTTTTCTTTTTTGGGGTTAGCTGATGATTGAAACTTCTTGTGAAAGGTTAAAAGAAAACTTCTTTTGTGTCTATAACTTGTCGTTGTAGTTCACTATGACTATTAAGAAGGAATGAACCAACGCATTATTTTGTATTTCATAAGTTATATCTAATTAATCAAACTGAAAATTGATCAAATGTATACAAACATGATTACAAATTAATTCAATACATATGAAATTAGTTTAAAACCTTAAAGCTTTAACTAAAAATCACAAAATTAAAAAAAAAAAAAACAGGAATAGGGTTTTTCGCAGGTTACCCCCTAATATGAACCAAGTCCAGGTGACTCCAAAGGCGTCTCAAGTCCAGGTGACTCCAAAGGCGTCTCAACTAGCTCAAACATTGGGAGTCAGAATCATCTGTGGCAAAACCATTGAACACCTCTGCCAACAGTTTCAGGAGCATATCAGGGAGATGGGAGAGTAAAGAGACAGAGATTGATGAAGCAGTCTCCCCATGTCGTTGGAGTTTATGTTGTTGAGGGTTTATTTAAGGTATAGGATTGCTTGCTTTGTCTTCACTTTCCCAGCTGTGTTTTTTTTTTTCTTTTTAAATATACTCTATTGTTTGATTGGTTCATGCAGATTGTTACTCCTTAGATCAACCGTCAAAGATTGATGATTGGGCTTTCTACTGATAACCCTTCAGATAATACTATTGTTCCTCTGTTTAGATGAAACTAAACTCCTTTGTGTTGACCTGAGGCCTTCGTTTGGCTTACCCTCCACTTTCAGTATTAGTTTCAGGCTTTCGGTTATCCCATTGCCTGTCTCCAGGTTTTGTCTGGGCTGTTTTATTTACTTCATGGGTTTGCCTCTTATTTGTTAAGATTCCATTAAACGTTGCCACCGTAGAGGGTTTCATCTGAATCTCTATTTGATTCTTGGATATGACATATGATTTATTGTGGCTCTCCATGAGCAGAAGCTTTTGTAGATCGAATTGGATCCTACACTTGCAAGAGCTAAAGGGTATCATATTGTTATCTTCTCTGAAACATCTATGAATAGGCCAAAGCTTTCTAGAGGGATAAGTGAAACCTTACTTACTAATCATCCAAGTTTGATGAACTGATTTAGTTATGGAGTCGCTTCAATATTTTTGAATGATCTATAACTTTTTTGATTTCTGTTGTTTCTTGGGAAACTTTCTATTTCTATCATTCTTCTCACGTTTCAACAGCCGAAACCCAAACCAAGAACTGGTAGCAGAGGAGTTGAAGGCATAAGATGATCTTGATTCAGCAAAATCAATCAAAAAGATTAGTACGATGTAATCTTCCCACCCTAGCCAGTGCTAGCAAGATCTCAGTATATAACCAGCACAACTAAGAGCAGCATTCCTCATGCGAGTGCCATTTCTTTAAAGGATAATGAGATGGCCGTGACTCTGCAAAACAACAAGTGCCCCCTTGAAATTCTTCGAACCATGACGAGTACAGAGAACTTGATTCCTAAGCTAAACTACGAGTCCTTAACGAAGTGGTTGGGGAGGTGAGTAAGACGTATGTTCCACTAGAAGATCCACCAAAACTCAATTTACCAAAGGTATTATGTTAGACTTGTAGGATGTTAAAAAGATCTTTTAACTTGATGTGTTAGGTGCCTTTGCCTCCCCAACAAAAACATAAAACCAGGAGGGCTAGATTTTGAGGATTGTAAAGTGGTGAACAACACAAAGGTATCGAATGCTTGCCAGGTATCCATGTTACGAAGAATATCTCAAAAGACTCGCAGTTTTCAGACAAGTTAGAGAAAAGTTCATGGAGCCTTAGTACTCACCGCAAGATCTGTCTGTAAACCGATATATTCAAGGTAGAGAATCCTGAGCTTATGATATACTTGAAGCATATGACTAAACTCAAGCTTCTGAGTTTAAAGGGATCTCAAGAATTGAAAGAATCGATGATACTATCTGTAGGCTTCATGATCTGATCATCTTGGACTTCAAAGCTTGCTATGATGTGGAGAAACTTCCAGACAAGATACATTCGCTCAAGGCACTGGTCTGCCTACTTGGGCGTTACAACATGCTAGTTAGCATGCCAAAGAGGTTGTCGTGGCTGGATAACTTGGAGGTCCTGAAAGGCTTTGTGGTTAGTTATGCTACTGATGTGGAGACGTTCTGTTTGTGTCTCAGCTGGGGCAAAAGCGTAGAAAGCTACTAGTTATGACAAAATTAGTCTTGATCATTTTAAAAGCAATAGCTAGATATGCTGAATTTTAATGACCAGGTTTTGTGGTTTTGGATAAATATGTATATATATATATAGTTGATGTTGTATCAATTATTACAATAAATATTTATTTGGGATGTGTTACAGAGCTGGAAAAAAGTTTTCATATGACCATTGCCATACTTTGTGTTCGGATGACTACGGATGGCATGAATGTTGGACTGACTGCGTAAGAAAAGTGTATGAAGGTGCTGGGGAGTTGCTTCTCCTTCTCCTAATGTTCCTAAGAAATGTTGTTGTCCCATCAACGCTCATTCCTTCTAATGGCTAATGCAGCAATTCGAGTTTTGTTATAAAAGCATGGAATTAAAAACTACTTATCTATGACTTATTTTGTTTATAAACAATAACAATCAGAATATTTATACATACTAAGAAAAAATATTATTAACTAAATTAAATAATATTTTGTGATTTTAAATATCAAAAAATAATAACTACGATAATGTTGTCTTTACTATTGTTAAAAAAATACATAAATCTTTAGAATATCTTTAAGATACAGAAATGGTAGAAAAAATGATGAATTAGATAAATATTTTGAAGCTCAAATCAACAGCTCGATCCAGTGTGGTCTTTGTTGAATCCATAATTCGGTCAATGATGTAGTGTAGTGTAAGATGTAAAAGTATCGAGAATTTTGTATTAATGATCAGGAAACAAGCTCGGTCAATTACAAGAACTAAATATGTTCGTCTAAACAAGTTGTTTATACAAGTATCTTTCCTAATTTAGTTTATGTTCGTTCTAGGCCGAGCTCGTCTAGTGCCGAAGTCGTTTAAGACTTTGGTGGTGATTGAAGAGAAGATGCTTTGTACGTACATTTATGTATGTTTTGTACGTTCTACATGTCCCATCAATGAGTCTGACATCCTCCTTTATAATAAAATATTTTTTTGTCTTCTAGAAAAATCAACATTTGTTGTTTTAACAAACCATGCATGATTTTGGGCTGACTTCTTAATAGGCCCGTGCGAAGACCATCTCAAGAATCTTGATTGTGATTTATTTTGTCACTAAAATGGGTATGACATTTGAAATTATCTACGAGTTGTGTGGTTTCTACATCCTCTTGGGCCTAAGCATCATCATCATCAACTTCTTTTGCCTTCTTCCGGGAAAACAATGTTCATCTCCCAGTGTAGCTTTCATGGAACTGAGTGTTCTGCTCAAAAGTGTTGACCTCCAGATAAGCTTCCAAGATGGTGGTTAACACCACTTTATTGCTATGAGACTCGATGGATTGTTCGCTTCAGAAGAAAAGAGTCTTTACAGGGGAAACAGAACAAAGTCATGTGTAGAAACCAATTCATCTATGGACAAGCATAAGTGGTCAAAGTCTTTGGGGATTCAAGTTCACAATCATATCAGAGAAGAAGACAAATGGATAGAGGGAAGCGTTACTGTTTGTGGAAAAAATCAAGTGATTAAGCTATATAGTAGTATTTGAAGAAACCTCCAACATATGAGCATGTGACAAGTTGGTGAACTGCATATACAAGAACATCTAAGACAAATACAAAGAAGAATGTTAAGGCTCTTGTTATGATCATTCACCAAGGGAAACAATCCTTGGGCACTGAGATGGATCACAAGAACAGATCTAACGCACCTCTCCTGCTTACTGCAATATAGGGAAACAATCAATTATGTCACATATAGAAGAAGGTTGCACATGGTGTGATGTTAAAGATGACTGATTCACTAAATAACTAACCTGGCTCTTTTGCATTCATAAATCAGCACTAAGTAACTCTATCATCATGATGCATTTGTGAGATAACTTAGTGGCGGATAATATCTCTTTTTGGTGCTTGCGTTTTTCAGTATTCCACTCGAGGACTAATGCAGATGAAGGATCTCTATGATCATGTGATAAGTCGTTTGAGTTGTATCCAATTTCTTCTCCATGTAGCCAACTCATTTCTCTCTGAGACATGTTGGCTGTCAAGGATAAAAAGCTAGGATGAGACCTCAGACAACAGACTTCCAACGTATGATTCTCTTTCGTAGTCCTTTGAATCTTGCATTCGGGTGATGATATCTCACAACCAAGGACACCACTGCGATTACTACCTCTGTTTATACTAGGAATTGATTCAGCAGTTGTACTATTTGTTGCAGAAATTTTCAAAACATATGTATGTTCTGGTCAAGTTTTGTTTGTGCAAGATATCAATCTGCAACTTTTACAGTGTGGTTAGCGAGGTTTTTGAAGGCTTGGATTGTGGTCACATAGGAGATTATACATAATTGGAAGCAGCGGACAACATGAACAGTACTATTGATAAGATGCAGCGAGTCAATGGATCAACACAGAGGTTGACCAATGATGAGACTCTTAAATCTCAGAAGGAGTTTTGAACGCTTTCGTAGCTCCCTTTGGTGCTCCTTAACCATGTATGTGGCCATTTTGCTTTGCTTTAACAGCCTACACAAAATTATTATGTTATATATACAAATGAAAAAGTAATCTATCTCGAACATTTTTTACTGTGAATAAGAGGAAATTTATTGTATACTGGAACATCACTTGGCAAATATCTTTAAAAGGTTTTTAACCTCCATATAATAAAACATAATTTCTTGTGTTTTCTCAAAAGAAAGAAAACGGGAAAGATACTCATGTGTGTTCCTTATATTATATTGAATCCAAAACAAAACAAAACAAAAACATAATAGAGATAGTTGGGATGCATCATGTAGTGAGGAAACTCAGCGGTATGAATGCATTCTTGGATCTGCAAACAAATAAGCATAACTGAGTAAAGACTCATGTAGTTTTCGAGAATTCCAGAGACTTTTTGTGTCAATCTGAAAACAATTCTATATCCCTTGAACGCTACTTTCATTCTCATGTCATGCTGGATCATGTGAAGTTTATATCTTCAGATACGACTCAACCAAAACTTCATCTTTCAAAGTAGCATATAGAGAGAGTTTGAGCATAAATAACCATGTGGAAGATGTTTGATAATCTTGTTGTTGTCACTCTTAAATCTGAAGCTTTCTTGGTAAGCCACAATTCCTCCATGTGGCAAATACGAAGTGAACATGAAATGATACATAAAGATGAAATTTCTTCATATCTATAGATAATGTTTGTTGTGCACTAAGAGAGAATATCATACAATTATCATGTGAGAACATTTAATGTTATCATTTGAATCATGAGGTCACAAACTATGTCATTATATTAGTGATGAATTTAAAATACTGTCAAAATCTTACTTGGTTTAGAAAGTTCTATTTCATCCAACATGATTGTTAATTTGTTTTTAAGTTTTATGAAATTGTTTATCAATGAAACATCAATCAAACTTACATATTAGTGAATAATAGAATGAGCAAATAACTGAAAACAAAAAAGATAAACTTAATTCTATGGGCTATTTTCAGTGATTTGTTTAGACAAATATGATTGTAAAGTTTGGTATCATACATGTGGCCCAATATCATATTTTTTATAAGCTATTAAGTGGATAATGAGCAGATGTTTTCGGCATCCTCATTTTTATATTTTTTGTGTTATCCATGAAAAGTCCAAAAAATATCAAAAACAATTATATTTTATTTTGATGTAGTTTTTTTAGCAACTTAAAAAAAGAACTAAACCAGTCATTTGCTTATAAAATATAAAATGTTTCTATGGATATCATTTTTTTTCTTATCACTTTTGTTTGCTATTGGTTTTTATTGGTGATAAACTAAGTTAAAGTTTTCTTTGATCAAATAATAATTTAATGTTGAATTTATCATTGGAGTTGTCTTTAAAAAAATGTTTTAATGGGTCAAGTAAAATGACACAAATTGTTGGGTTCCATCAGGTTTAAGAAAAAAAAGAACTCATTCATTACTTCCATACCGTGAATATCGTCATATATATGCTTATTTGCTACAAAGCATAGAAGGTTGAAGAAACATAACGAAATCCAAGAGACCTTACAATATCTTGATGCTTTCACTCCACCGCCCCGCTTTCAAGTGTTCCAGGGAACAAGACATCCTTTCAAGGCCGTATCAAGTGGTAATCACGAGTCTCTTGAAGGTTTAGGGTTTTAATTTCTTAACCTAGATACACTATATTCATCATCTCTCTATCCCAGGCAATCTTACCATGAATTCTCATAGAAAACATGAAGAGAAAGGCTAAACAACAAGCAAAAAGAGAGGCTGTTGGCAGCAGAAGAAAAAGTTATCCATATTTCACCCTTCTATGGCAGAGTTTGGTTCAGCTAGCAACTACTGGTGTTTATAGATATGCACTTTCTTGGTGGTAATCAGCTTGCTAACAAGAGGAGACACTTTGGAGATTCAGAGGTTTCTTCTGGCATAGATGTGAAGAGTGTAATGAAGAAAAGGTTTGTAGCCTAAGAGTTATGGTCAAACTGATTTTGGACGGCTGAAACCAGAGCCAATCTAGATCAGCTAAAGAAATGTGCTTGGGATATTCAGAGATGTTTTCAAAGACCTACTATGGAACGTGAGCTACAAAGCAAAGTCACAGCTACATCAAACATATCTTGACTATTTGCAAAAAGCACATCCAATTCAAAAAACCTCATGAACATGCATTAGATCAGTTATTTCGCTCCCGCGCGCGTCGGCAGATATGGTCCAAAATCAACCAAAAGAGGTAAGTCTCACGGACCACTCCTCAGGAGTTGAATGAGTGTGGGAACGGCGAAATTCACACCGTCTATTCAGTAAATTAAGGAAAGTCAAGAATACCCCTAACTTTCCTGGGTTCGCATGATTCTCTGCGAGAGCCAACGACAAGTAATCGAGTAAACTTAGAAACAGAAAAGATAACAAAACGAATTTAGAGAACAATAGATCTTTAGCTTAAATATTTGCCGTACGAGCGTGCTCCAGGAGACAGAAGCCGTTCAGGGAAGTGCTCGTAGAGATGCCGTTGATGCGCTTGAGTAGATTAGGGTATAGTCGTATTGGTCACACATTCGTCGAGAGTGTGCGTCATCTCTCGACTTTCAGCGGGATGGATCAGGAAGAACGAAAATGTTGAACTGAGCTGGCGATGGCTAACACTCCTATCATACGCCTTTTCGAGGATTCCAAGTTCGGACGGTAGTTATTAAAAAAGAAACCAGAGAGACCGATGTCCGTAGCGAGAAGTTCGCTCTGTAATGCGATTGTCCGGCATCTAGAAATATAGCAACCTGCTAGATGTGGAGTGGAGTTTGAGACAAGAGGAATGGGTCTTAGGGTTAGTACTAAGGCTGCCAGAACCTCGATCAGTACATAGTGAGCACAGAAAAGTCTAAAGAAATCAAATCGTCGACAACAGATGGGAAAACTTCTGAGGTATAACTCTTGTTGTTCTAGCCACCTAAAGTTCTAAGTTCTTCTAAACTACTTGAGTTTTCTTCTATGGTCATAAATCTTCGGATCTTAACATATCCTTTGCAATACTAGCATTCCCTTATATATGCCTTCTGGGTCGGTCCCTTACATTTTCCCCTAGGTCGAGTTGCGGAATATTTCTTTTTATTTCGATCTTCATCCATTATTTGGAAACTTTGACATTTTATCTTCCTGATTCTTGAGATTTATCTTCCTTCTACGAGTAAAGATACACCGTAATAACATTGTTTGTGGGCTCAATTGGAGAAATGGCAAGTGGGTCTTTAGTGGCGTCTAGGCCTCTTTGGGACGTATTTTTGACTTAAAGCGTTTTCACGATTTCTTTCGAAAAATAATGATATCGACGTCGGTTTTTCACACGGTTACACTTCTTTCTATAGTTTCAGAAAACCGTGGTGCTAAGTTAAACCGTTTCGTTTAATACGATGACGCATGAACTTCATTCCGGGAAAACGAGTCTTTGTGATTTTTATCGTAAAGCTTTCAACGTAACTCTGATGCGAGCAAACGGAGGAATAGGTCCGTCGAGGTTAACGGAAGGCACATGAAGGTCGGCCATGTCACCTTACAGCGAGTCGGGAGG
>CAJHQP010006601.1:0-37191 GCA_905132765.1 Moricandia arvensis | reverse complement strand
TGTTTGATATTAAGATTTGTTAATTTCTTATAATCTATTAATCATACTGGCATAAATGCAGATTTCTTAATCCAAGAGTCTTAAAATCACGCATTCCAGATTACTCTATTTGCGCAGTGTTATTGTACATGTATACATCCCTAGACTACCATAGACTATAAGTTCCACTCCTAATCAATGTTGTACCGAGAGAAGCTCAAGTAAGCTTCGAAAAAACATGGTTATCAATATACTCTGTCTCTCCAGCGATTTTGCATAATGTTTTGCATCTTTATTCTGCTGCAGCTGACACCCATAAACACTTTGAACCTCACATATTAAACACTAAAACAGCCCCCAAAACACCAAGCCCGTTATTCCTGATGGAGATTTCTATGGTGGAAAGGTCACGTACACTTTAAATGAATGTAAATGAGTTGATTACATGAAACTAAGACTTGCAGGTTTAAAGTTAAAAGTACGGACAGGTTTGCGAGGTCTTGATGGGGATTTGGGGAGACTGCCCTAATAGCTTATGATTTATGTGGTTAGCGAATAATGCAAGGTAAGGTCTACTGAGGGTAAATGAACTCCAAAGTTTTGTCTTCTTTACTTGAGGACAAGCAAAGATTTAAGTCTGGGGGATTTGATATTCGGTATTTTTACCGGTTTTAGACTCGTTTTGGGATGGAAAATAATCGGTTTTCACGTACATTTTGGTCTTGCGGATGCGTTTTGTTGTTTTCAATGAAATTTGCAGGTTACAGGTTAGCTTGTTGGAATAAAACGCATTTGGAAAAGATCATGGAGCAAATGTAACGAACCAGAAGAATGTGCTGATCAACGGACAGGGATCGACCGATCCACAGCCAATGGATCGACCGCTCTAGACAAGGATCGACCGATCCACAGCCCATGGATCGACCGATCCATGGCGCCTCCGGCTCCACCTTCCACCAACGAGTTGTGCACTTAATTTACCCACTCCCACCTGAATTATTTCGAGAGAGATCATCATTTCGGACCTTTGGACGACCAGAGAAGCCAGAAAACACCAAGAAGGAGATCTTGAGAGAGATTGGAGAGATTTGAGAGATTAGTTGTGATTTTTGTAAAGATTTGTGAAGGAGTTCATCTCAAAACCATTTGGAGAAGATCTTCTTAACCTTTACTCTGTTTCAATACAATTCTATCATGTTTTCTTATCTGATTTCGTGCTGTTCTTGTTTGATCATGTGTGAGTAGTTATCTAGTTGGGTTAAGGGGTTCTCATAGGGGATTTCTTGATGTCTTGATGCATAAAACGTGTTTAGATATAGGGATCACGTTTTGGTTCTTCATCTACTGGTATTCTTACTGCTTGAATTAGATTGATCACCTAGTTCATGATATAAGGTTGTTTAATGCACCGAAAGTGATAGTTTAAACTCCCGAAAAGACTTTAGATGAGCAAAGTGTCCTTAACCCTCGGAAGTTGATGTTATTGCGCTTTGTGAACATATTGAACCTGTTCTTAATGCTTGTTTAGAAATTGAAACTCAGCGGAAGTTAGTGTGAAAATTTCTATTACATAGAGAATTAGCGCTGCGGAAGTAGGTTAATTCTATCGTCGTGTTTGAGTTCTAGACGGTCCTTAAATTATCTCCGTATCTATCATAAAATGTATCTTTGTTGAAAAGAAATCCCTGAGAATTCCCGCTGCCCAACGCCTGTTAAATTGTTTACAAACCGTATAAATATTCCACTGCTCGTTGTTTATGTTTATTCGAAGTTTTAGAAATTAAAAACCAAACAAAAATATCTTTTATCGCTTTAGCTAGTAACTTATCCGATACTCTACGTGTGATCATCGGTCCCTGTGGATTCGATCCCGCATTGCTACTGCGTACTTTACTGTGCACTTGCAGTTAGATAATCGGGTTAAAACCTGAGCTATCAAACATCTTAACTCTTTTCTAACCACCCATTAATCTACCTAACCCATTGATCCTAAGGATGACTACTCACTAATCATCTTGTTTCCACTTAATCCCATGATGGATAGAAGCATAATCAAGATGATATAATATATGAAAACAAGAAACAGAATGTAGATGAAGAGAATAGCTAAAGAAAACAAGACTTTATAACATAAACTTCAAGAACACTTAAGAATATTAAGAACAATTGTTTTTAAACAAGAACTTAAAATAGAATGCAAAACAAGACTTAGAATGAAAGTGATAGACTCTATTAGACAAAAGAAGACTGAAAAGGAGATGGTGTCTTTTGCCATGGGGTTTGGAGCTCTATTTATAGGTGAAGAACAACCCATCCCCCATGTTACAAAGTTAAAATCTAGATCCAAAATAAAACACACTCATTGATGTTTCTTCCACTTTATCCCATTTGCACACACCTTTTGACCCTTCACAAGGCAAATGTATACTTGGATCTTCAGAAAAGGTAGAGAAAGTTAGGCCACATGATCCACCAAACTCGTCCAGCACATGAAAAGTGATACATGCTGTCTGGACCGATCGATCTGTTTTTTCCATATAAATGGATCGATCGATCCATGTCCATTTCTTCACCACATCGATCGATCTTGATTTCTGATCGATCGATCATTTTCCCAACTTGCTCACGGCTTTCTTGGATCGATCGATCCATTTTTCCATCATTTATGGATCGATCGATCTATGTCTCTTTTTGCTCATTTTGTGCCCTAATCACCTCCAAAACTCCAAATAGCTCATCCAACACCTACAATATGCAAATGTACATGTAATAGACTCTAAATGCAAATAAATGTAAGGTTAATGCATAAAAATATATGAAATAACAAAGCTAAAACTATGCAAAATCACAACATATCATGCTTCCTCATCAAAGATTGGACCAAGTTCGTCTTCCTCATAAAAGATGGGACCTAGATCATTGTCCTTGGGTCTCCTACTGTCAAGCAGTGGTCGTTGATGCGCGTAGTCGAATGGCTCTTCCTCAAAATCCTGTGAAACTAGAACAAGACTACTTAGATGCTCTGGTTAAAAACAAGTTAGTCCATTAGTTTCTTCATCATCAAACATAAAATCAGATTTTGGAGAAGGAAGATCACATTCATCCTCACAAATGATAAAACTTTCCAAAAGTTCTTCATCATATTCATCAAAAAATGGGTAAAGAATCTGAAAAATCTTTTAGCTCTTCAAGGTTGTTTTCAGATTTACCTTTGGGTTCATCACTGGTGAATATTGATGTTCAGCTACTGGTGCACATGTGGTTGTGCTCTTCTTTTCGATCTTGTTGACGTCCTTAAGGATTTTCATCATCTCTTTCTCAAAGTTGTCATAGATCTCTTGGATATCAAACCGACCAAAAAGACTCCTTTGATCAGCTTCATCTCTAGATGGTATGAAACTGCTCTTTTAACCTCCTGTTTGGCATATTATGTGGTCTTCTTAGGGTTGGGATAACAAACTCATCAAAAATATTCAACAAATTTTGAGATGAAGTTTGAGAAATAGCTTGTCGTTTGGATGTTTCTTTGCTACTTTTCTTGTGAAGACCAAACAACTTTATCCTGGAAATTACCCAACACAAAAGGTTAGCAGATAAAAATCATCACTCTCTCAAGTGTTTAATCTCACCCACTCAAGTGTTTCACTCAAAATTTGGATGGTCACTCAAGAGTTTCTTCTCAAAGTTCTAAGAAAGACAATCTAAGTTTTCAATGGATTTCCAAGCAAACAAAAAATGAGATGAGATAGGAATATAAGAAGTTTGGTTTTGGAATCTTCTTTAACCTCCTCAAAAGCCAGATTTCTCCTTGGCTAGCAGGCTTTTCTTCAACCACCAAACCACAAATTAGACTTTTCTATTTTTTTTTAACTCGTTTTTTTTTTTTTGCTTTTGATATTTCTCTTTTTTTCTTGTTTTTTATATAGTGGATGGTAATGAGGGTCCCAGATTCAAGATAGAAATAAGAAGAAGTGTTTGAAGAAATTTAAATGGAAGATGAGAAGAATGGATAGATGATACCGATTGAGTGGCTCTAATACCACTTGATACGTCCTAGATTCGGAAAGGATCACTCAAACGGTTTGAAGGATATGAACTCGCCACGAAGGGAGAACTGATGGGTTGAATGGTGACACAATGGGTTGCGGATGGCCCGATGATACTACCAGAGATTTGTCGTTACCTGATGTGATGCACAAGTCCAACGAACGAAGGTTTGTTTACTCAGAGATAACCTCACCAAGAAATAAACAAAGAACAAAGAGATAAAATCAAATAAAAGTATAAAATTGATTGATTTATTTCTGTAGAAAGATTACATATTTATAGTAGCAAAGGCATATGAAAAGACTTAGAATTTTGTGAAAAAACATGCACAGAAAAATGCAAACACATACTTGACTAAATTGTTATTTTGACTGAAACTTGGACTACCTCATGGTATAGCCACGACCAGGACTTTGAAAAGTGAAGAGTAATGTCCTGATATGGTCCAAGACATGTCCCTTTGAGGCCTGGTCGAAATCTTTTCCCTTAGCCAATATTTTATCGGTTTCTCCATTTGGTCCAAACAAGTCTGTTTTTGAATATTTTTGAAAACCATCAAGCCCAAAGCTTTCTTGGAAATTTTAATTGTGAATAATCTCCTTTGGAATTATTGAATTGGTCGTTTTTCCATCAAAAATAAGGTTAGCCATTTTCAGTTTCTCGGGTGGCCGTACTAGCTCGGAAGATCGAACTAGCTCGCTCAACTCATCCAAACGAGTCTCAATCCATCTCAGCTCGTCTAGAATAGTGTAAGTCCAGCTCACTTTAGTATTCAGCTCATCTAAGATAGTGTCAATTAGCTCATCCAGCTCCAAGGCAGTGTCGGTCCAACTCACCTGAATGCGCACATGTCTGAATTCGTGAGAACTAAAGATCACCTAGTTTGTAAATGACATAACTCCCACATATAAACTCTGTTTGCTATGATTCTTCTTCAAGGAGATCCATAATTTAGTTAAAAACATTCTCCAATTGATTTCATGCGTAGAAGCCTCGTGGTTTGGAAGATATGAGTCAAACAATGAACACATATTTTTATTGCTTCTCATGATCAAGCCATGCATGTCTGTTTTGCCCGGTGTGCTATCCAAGGGCGCATCAATAACTATTTCCATAAGCTCCCTCTCGTATATCGGTTTCAACTGCTCTCTATCTGATAACCCTTTGATAACCCTTTGCTGAAATACGCAATTGGTTTCTGGTTTTGCATTAGTACTGCTCCAAGACCATAACTAGAGGCGTCAGATTCAACTATAAATGTCTCACTGAAGTCTGGTAAAGATAAAACTGGAGCAGTAGTCAAGGCCATCTTGAGTTGCTCAAATGTTTGTTGTGCTTTGCTAGACCATTCTAAACTTTCAGCTTTCAGTAAGTCTGTCCAAGGTCTAACCAAAACACCATAGCTCTTCAAAAATCTTCGATAGTATCTCGTGAGTACCAAGAAGCTTCTCAACTCTTTAACAGTTCTTGGGGTTGGCCAGTTGCGCATAACATTGGTCTTGTTAGGATCTATAGCTACTCCAGCTTGAAATATTATATGACCAAGATATTCGACTTGTGACTGGCCAAAGGAACACTTCTTTTGATTAGCGAACAACTGATGTTTGAGTAGTTGCTGTAAGACTAGCTGCAGGTGTTGTAGATGCTCTTCAATCGATTGACAGTAAACCAATATGTCATCAAAGAACTCCAACTTAAAATTACGTAGAAAGGGCTTTAAAATCTCATTCATGAGGGCTTGAAATGTGGCTGGTGCATTCTTAAACCAAAGGGCATCACCACAAATTCATACTGACCTTCATGCGTCTTAAAAGCATTTTTCTCGATATCTGACTCAACCATTCAAATCTGATGGCAACCAGAGCGAAGATCTAGTTTGGAAAAGATCATTGCGCCTGTTAGCTCATCCAACAGTTGATCAATAACTGGGATTGGAAATTTGTCAGGTATGGTAGCTTTGTTAACTGCCTTGTAGTCTACACAGAACCTCCATCCTCCATCTTTTTTCTTAACGAGTAACACTAGGCTGGAATAAGGACTTCGACTGTTTCTGATGACTCCTGTATCCAGCATCTGTTTGACCATCTTCTCAATAGTTTACATGTGTGAATGAGGGTACTCATACGTACGAACATATATTAGTTTTGTCCCTTCCCAAAATCTTATAGCATGCTCAAAGCCTTTGTTGGGTGGTAACTCTGATGGTTC
The DNA here is from genome assembly GCA_905132765.1 of Moricandia arvensis. Taxonomy (NCBI): domain Eukaryota; kingdom Viridiplantae; phylum Streptophyta; class Magnoliopsida; order Brassicales; family Brassicaceae; genus Moricandia; species Moricandia arvensis. Next base: position 30,957 of record CAJHQP010006601.1, on the reverse strand, counting down.
TGCAAATACCTCCTTATGTCGCTGCAAAAGATCATCAATTTGTACTTTCTCATAGCTGTTCTGACCCGTAGTCGAGAAAAGTGTGACCTGATTATCATCCCACTCAATACCTGAATCAGCCTGAAGCAAATTTTGAGTCTTCTCATTTGATGACACATCACTCTAAAGTGTAACTTTGCATGTTGTCGTCATGAAAGATAACTCATGATTCTCCCAGTCCACCTCACATTTACCCAACGTTCTTAACCACTAAACTCCAAGAATTACATCTGCACTCCCTGGGTCAAGCACAATAAAATTTGACTTGATGATCGCTGACTGTAACTGCAACTCAACCTTTCTGCAAACCTCTGATCCATTCACTGATATACCAGAACCCACCAAAAACGTGAAGTTCTTCTTAGTTGTTGTCTTCAAATGAGCTTTCTTGACCACTTCTAGAGAGATGAAGTTGTGAGTAGTACTGCTGTCTATCAAAACCACCACATTTACTCTACCAATCTTGCCTCTGATATTTGTTGTTGTTGGGGAAGACCAACCAAAAAACAAATACAAAGATAGTTCCATCACATCAGTATTGTCTTCACCCTCACAAGCTTTATAAAACTCTTCCTCTACAAGCTCCATTTCGTAACCCTGGCTTACTACCATCACTTGTAGTAATTTGTTCCTGCAATTGTGAGTCTTCGATTATCTCTCATGACATTTGAAACACAATCCATTCTTCTTCTTATAGTCATACTCTACATCGGATAACTTCAGCGGATGACTTTGCTTATCCGAACTCTTTCCTGGATTCGGCTTCTCATGCTGCTTCTGACCAGAATCCATCACTTGTTGTTTGGGTTTCCATGATCATGAATAATTGTTTGCCGGTTTGGTGTACTGAGTTGTATTCTGCCTTCCTGTCTTTGACTCTTGAGACTTCATCAGTACGAATAAACGGCAAAACTCACTGTCCTCCATTTTCATCACAGCTTCAATATGATCTTGTAATATCTTTGGTTCCTTCATCTTGATTAGTTCTTTCAACTCTTGCTTAAGACCGTTGAAGAAAATATCTATCAAGTTTTCTTCAGGTATCTTCACCTCATGTGCCAGATCTTCAAATTCTTTAACATACTCAGACGCAGATCCCACCTGCTGTAGACTGAAAAGCCTCTTGCTCGGTGTCTTCTCAAACGACTCAGTAAATCTTGCCAACAATTTGCGCTTGAACTCACACCAATCCAAGAACAGTCTATCCAACCCGTAATTAAACCAACTCAAGGAGTCCTCTGCCAAACTCAACGATACCAATTCCATTTTGCGTTCTAGAGTACTATGCGTTATTCGAAAGTACCTTTCTGCTTTCGCGATCCAATCAAATGAATTCAATCCATCAAATATAGGCATTTCAATTTTCTTATACTTCTCTTCCATATTCTCTAATCTAGGTTCTACTTGCCGGTAACTTAGCGTAACATCATTCCGGTGTTGTTCCAAGGAATATGAATGTACCTGATTTTGAATCGGTGCCGCATGGATCTCTGGATTTACTATGCTCGATTCAGCTGGATCTTGCGTTTGATTCAGATTAAGCGACACGATCAGTGATTGAATCGATCATTTGAGTTGATCGATCTTTGATTGTGAGTTTTGCACTATCGCTGTGATTTAATCAGTGTCGACTTGACTCGTTGCAGCGATCCGGTTGAATTTCTTGTCGAGGTCGTTGAATCGCTGATTCAGATCAGCTACCGAAGTATCTAGTGTAGGGATTCGCGACAATGATTCCTCAGCAACGCTCCCTCGTTACATCGTCATCTCTGAAGCTTTGTCACGCAACTCGAAGATCTCACCGCACCAAATGGTAGAGCACAATACACTTTGTAGAATGAAACTTTGTATATATTGCTTCTTAATACTCAATACAAGTACTAAGCCCCCCCCCCCCCCCCGTTAAGCTCTCTTAAAGTCCCAATTACAATATACTCAAAAGCCAAAGCTATAATTAAACTTCACTATTACATTTATACTCGAATACTTCAGCAGCTCTCATAAAAAATTCTAACGGCTTCTAAAGGCCATAACCGCCATCGGTTATATCTGCATCTGCTTATCTTGATACGCAGATCACTTTAATCAGTTTGATCCGCAGGTTCACTGCCCTCCAAACCTCTCTTTCTCTTCCTGAAGTATTCTCTCCAACTCTTATCAAATGGTTTAAGAAGCCAAACTGAAGAAGTTGGTGATCAGAGAAGACACCAAGCAAAGAAAAGAAAGCATAATTGAAAAAGAGAGGGAGCAAAAACTAATTAGCAAATCAGTTGATCAACACTCTGAGAAAGAGAAAAATAGGAGTGAAGAGAAGTCACATGGAAAAGAAAAGATGGGTCAAGAACTAAAGCATAAGAGATTTAACTTTGGAGGTTTTAAGAAAGCAGACAAGTATGAGGAAAACTGCATATCAATGCAGAAGTTTCAAAGTGGAGAAGGAACCAGTGAGTTACATGTATTTGGCAAGTCCACAAAAACGGAGAAAGAAGGGAACAACATTCCAACAGCAGCGAAGGTTCTTACACTGGACGCAGAAGTTGCAGGAAGCAATGTGATATCAGGTCAAGAGGGAGCTGAGAAAATCAAAGCAGGAGAAAAAAACAAATCTGTCAAGATTCAAAGTGCAAATGAAGCAGGGAAGTTGATCATGCCAAGGAGCTATGCAAGTGTCTTGATGAGCCCTCCTCCAACAAGCAACAGAAGAAGCAAGGAAGCTACTAAATTAACTAACATTACTCTGAGTTGGAACAGAGGTAACAACTTAAGGAATCAAGACGGAGTGTTGAGAAGTGATCCCTTGAGAAAGACCTGCAAATGAAAGAGTGAAGACAGTGAGAAGAAGAAGAAGAACAAGCAAGAAAAGCTAGAAAATAATCAAGCATCATGGATGAAGCAAGGAAGAAGAGAAGTCAAAGATTAAGGTCAACAAGGAAGTTGGTTATGTGACTAGTAGCTAAAGTAAGTAGTCAAGTTAAGAGTTAGTTGGTTAGTAAGCTAACTAAGTTCAAATTTGATTAGAGAGTTGATAAGAGAGTTGGTAAGGAGTTGTTAGAATAGTTAAGCTTTGGATTGAAAGAGTAGTCTAGAGACTAGAGGTATGGATAAGGTTTAAGTGAACAAGGAAACATGATTATAGTGAGTAAGAAGTCTAGTATAAAGACTAAGTGCAATGGTTTGTAAGATATAAGGAAGTATGAAAAAGTTGTTTGTTAAAATACACTTACACAAGCAAAAACAGAAAGAAAAAAACAGAGTTAGAGAAAGAGAGAAACAAACCAAAGTTATAATTCCAACCAGGAAACAAGGACGTAAAGTTGGAATCGGCGAAGATGGTGGAATCGTGGAAGATAAAGAGATTCCAAAGAGATTTAGAAAGAGTAATCAGCTTCATGTATCTCTTTGTGTAATAGACTCATCTAAACTATTAAAACAGGAGTACAAATAGAAAATATCTCTTACTTTTCCACAAAAGTTACAGAACTTTGCCACTGGCTTAAACATAGCCGTTTTGGACATTTATTTAATCTGTTTATTTTTACAATACTAATTTGAAAAATAAATTGGTCACGTTTCCAGACTTTGTCAAACCGTTTTTCACTATTCCAAATCGTGCTTTTAATACCAAAACCAATTGCATGTTATACTAAATTAGATTAACTAAAATCATTAGACCAGCAATCAACTAACCGTGTCTATTAGTTTAAACCTCATATTGGCTATTTGTTTGTATTCATTTGTTTAATAGTTCTTGATTTGTATCATGGTTTGTTGATTAATTTAATAATTCTACTATCTGTTGTCGCCAAAGAACAAAATAATATTTATTAAGATTTATAAACGAATTAATAATTTCATAAACGAATTAACATTCCCATAAGATAACCTATTTATAAGGAATCCTATTAACTAATATGATATCAATCTATGGCTTTGAATGGTAACCAAGGGAACAATGAGGAACACTAAGTTCCTTAACATTTCTTAAAAAAATTACCATTCATGAGGAATCGTTTTTCCTTTTCATTCCTTCTCGTTCTTTTTTTCGTAGAGAATTATAGAACAGATTTGTTCCTTGTTAATTTTGATAAGGAATCAGCATTCCTCATCATTCCACAAATTTTATTCCTACTCATTTTTTCCTATTCATTCCTAATGTTTTTATTATGGTTACCAGTCACATATTATATGATTTTTTCAAATCTTTCATACACGATTTTACAATCAAATCAAACCCTATTTATAAGAAATCCTCATAACTATATAAGCAACAAACACCATTGTATCTTTTCTTCTTGCCGAATAGGAAGTAAAATAAATTTCATAAACCATTTTACATTCAAATCAAATCCTATTTCTAAGGAAACCTCGTAACTATATACTAAACAAACCTTTTAGTTAATTTCCTACTCGAATTAACATTTACATAAGATAACCTATTTATAAGGAATCCTATTAACTAATCTGATATCAATCTATACGATTTTTTCAATTTTTTCATAAACGATTTTACATTCAAATCAAACCTTGTTTATAAGAAATACTCATAACTATATAGGCAACAAACACCATTGTATATTTTCTTCTTGCTGAACAAGAAACAATAGATTTCATAAACGACTTTACATTCTAATCAAATCCTATTTATAATGAAACCTCATAACTATATACTAAACAAACCAAACATATCTACGCAAACATCATAACTATATATGCAACAAACAAGATCGTATCTTAACTTCTTGCCAATCACGTAAGATAGATGGTAAAAAAGAATATTCACTTATCTAATACTCAGTATATACTCAACAAACCCAAATCTTATCTAAGCAAACCTAATGCACGCTATCCCAAATATATATATCTCAAAACCTATTGCTTCAAAACCATAAAAGCAGACGAAAATACACAATATCATGTATGTGACGGCTTTTATATCTCTATCAAAGCTGAGACCCTAGAAATCAAATTGGCGTGTTCAAGTTAAATGTTTACATTCGTGGCAGCAAAAAAAAACTTATGGAGGAGATACTTATGAAATGATTTTAGTAGACGAATGGGTAATGTTTTTGACAATTATTCAACATCTTTCATAACATCATGTTCCATTTTTATTGTATTTTAATTTACTACTAGGTGATTACCCACGCGCATGCGCAGGGTGAAATCTATATACTAATAATCATTGAATATTAATTTTGATTGTTCAACCATAATGTCAGAAGTCTCCATACCTATAGTCACGAACCGTCAATATAAGGTTGATGAGTAGGGACATGTTATTTTTCTAAACCTTTTTGATTTACATTATACTTCAATAATATCATCCGAATGTTATCATCATCTCATTTCGATATGCATAATCATATTTTTGAAATGATATAATCAAATAACATTTGAGATCCATGCTTACATGGAATGAACATTAATTATGTATACAAATGATTTATAGATATTATTATTTTTTTGCGTTAATTTACTGCAAAGTTAAAAATATTAAATAATTGAGAATGTCAAACCATTTTTCACTATTCCAAATCGTGCTTTTAATACCAAAACCAATTGCATGTTATACTAAATTAGACTAACTAAAATCATTAGACTAGCAATCAACTAACCGTGTATATTAGTTTAAACCTCATATTGGCTATTTGTTTGTATTCATTTGTTTAATAGTTCTTGATATTGTATCATGGTTTGTTGATTAATTTAATAATTCTACTATCTATTGTCACCAAAGAACAAATTAATATTTATTAAGATTTATAAACGAATTAATAATTTCATAAACGAATTAACATTCCCATAAGATAACCTATTTATAAGGAATCCTATTAACTAATCTGATATCAATCTATATGATTTTTTTTCAAATCTTTCATAAACGATTTTACAATCAAATTAAACCTTATTTATAAGAAATTCTCATAACTATATAGGCAACAAACACCATTGTATCTTTTCTTCTTGCCGAATAGGAAGTAAAATAAATTTCATAAACCATTTTACATTCAAATCAAATTCTATTTCTAAGGAAACCTCATAACTATATACTAAACAAACCTTTTAGTTAATTTCCTACACAAATTAACATTTACATAAGATAACCTATTTATAAGGAATCCTATTAACTAATCCGATATCAATCTATATGATTTTTTCAATTTTTTCATAAATGATTTTACATTCAAATCAAACCCTATTTATAAGAAATACTCATAACTATATTGGCAACAAACACCATTGTATATTTTCTTCTTGCCGAACAAGAAAAAATAGATTTCATAAACGACTTTAGATTCTAATCAAATCCTATTTATAATGAAACCTCATATCTATATACTAAACAAACCAATCGTATCTAAGCAAAAATCATAACTATGTATGCAACAAAAATGATCGTATCTTAACTTCTTGCCAATCACGTAAGATAGATGGTAAAAAGGAATATTCACTTATCTAATACTCACTATATACTCAACAAACCCAAATCTTATCTAAGCAAACCTAATGCACGATATCCCAACTATATATATCTCAAAACCTATTGCTTCAAAACCATAAAAGCAGACGAAAATACACTATATGATGTATGTGACGGCTTTTATACCTCTATCAAAGCTGAGACCCTACAAATCAAATTGGCGTGTTCAAGTTAAATGTTTACATTCGTGGCAGCAAAAAAAACTTATGGAGGAGATACTTATGAAATGATTTTAGTATACAAATGGGTAATTTTTTGACAATTATTCAACATCTTTCATAACATCATGTTCCATTTTTATTGTATTTTAATTTACTACTAAGTGATTACCTGCGCGCATGCGCATGGTGAAATCTATATACTAATAATCATTGAATATTAATTTTGATTGTTCAACCATAATGTCATAAGTCTCCATACGTATAGTCACGAACCGTCAATATAAGGTTGATGAGTAGGGACATGTTATTTTTCTAAACCTTTTTGATTTACATTATACTTCAATAATATCATACGAATGTTATCACCATCTCATTTCGATATGCATAATCATATTTTTGAAATGATATAATCAAATAACATTTGAGATCCATGTTTACATGGAATGAACATTAATTATGTATACAAAATAATTTATAGATATTATTATTTTTGCGTTAACTTATGATAAATATATTAAATAATTGAGAAGCGAGTAATTATTACGTATATAACTAAATTCAAGTAAGAACAGTGATAAATATATTCAAGTTTATTTGGTGTGTTTACGAATAAGCTATATGTATATATATAAATAAATCTTTCTCTCTTTATATATATATATATATATATATATATATATATTGTATTTTATTATGTGAAAAATGTGAACAATAAATAGTATATAGAAGACAAATATGTTATTATAGAGTTGAATTATGTTGTCTAAGTTATCGTGACACGACATGCATGACATGTTATGTTCATTTTGATCCAGTCGACAATGCAATTATGATGATTAGATTTATAATTATTATTTATTTTTAAGTTAATAAAAATAATAAAAACCACATAATATGTAAAATTAATTTTTAAATTTATATAATGTATATTTACTATTATATATATATATATATTTAATTTAAAAAAATTAAAAAATCAGTTTAACTGACTGAACCGGTTTAAGAGAGATGGAGTCTCTCTCTTCCTAGAGAGAGTGTGTCTCGATTCACCTTCTTACCACACATCTATCTTTCAGAAGGATGAATCAATCTCTCTTTTTTCGTTTGTAAAATAAACCTTCGATCATTAGATCGATTTTGTCTCTTCTGTTTGCGGATTTTCGATCTGCTTTGGCGAGTGTGTCTCCCAATCTAACCGAAGCGGCTCTTTATTTTTTTCATTTATCTTCGGTTGAGACTGGGATCTGATGCCTTTCATCTAAACTTCATCTCATCCCATTGGCGACTTGATCAGACATCTTCTCTCATCGCTCAATTTAACTTCCTTTTGGGAGAATCAGTCTTTCCTTTTAATGAAGCTGGTTTGGCAGTGAGGAAAGCATCTCTGATTGAAGGTATGTTGGATCTATTAGGTCATCCATGGAGTAGACCTAGGAAAGTTGGCGTCTTTTAACGGTCCAACAGATGGTCTTCTTCCAACTGACTTAAGTTTCCTTCACTTTTATTTACGGTGAAGCAAGAGTCTTCTGGTCAAGTTGTTATGGTTAATTTGAAAGGCATCTTTAAGGAGTACATGAATTAAGTGTTTCTGCTTGCGGTGATTAGACGGAAGAGCTTCGTCGGCGACTTGCTTGTTCATCGGAAAAGGTAAAAGGCTTCGTGTCCACTTGATGCCGGATTGTGTGCCACGTAGCAAATATGTTAATCATGGCCTACACGTGAATTTCTAGATTTATGCATCTTTTGTTTAATCAGATATGTATTGGGCCATGTAAATTTAAATTTGTACTTCAACTTTAGCCCAAGAGACTTAATAACAAAGGTTGAGAAAAAAAAAACTGACTGAACCTGTTCAACCATCAACCAATAAGTAATCTGAGTCGGTGTCTGTAAGGTTTTCAAAACACTGCTTGAAACCGAGATAAGATAGACCAAAAGGATATTACAGAATATTTAAGTCGAACATTCGTTTCATTTTCTTCTTTTTTTTTTTGTCATCTCGTTTTATTATTATATGACCAAATGGTCAAGAAAGAACAAAAGCAAAGAAAAACAAAAACCTTATACATGATAAGGCCCAAACGAAAATATAAAAGAGGGGCACATCATAAAGCCCAATCTTAAAAGCCCAAATGATGAAAGACGCATCTCCCCAAACCAGCACATAGCCACGTGCCAAGCCGTGAGCTAAGAAGAACCAGGTGGCTCAGAAATAGAGATGTCGTCGACTTCACCTGCTCGAAGATCACCGTCGGATGTCAAATCGAGCACTCCACCGGAATACACCGGAACAGGAAGCTCGAGTTGGGAACAAACGTCAACGGCAACAAACTTTAAACGCCCAAGAGAAAAACTACAAAACGAGAAGATAAAACCGGATAAACCGGATCTGAACAATAACGACATCGGAGATGAGCGATGAACGTTAGAAGAGGAGCCGGCCAAGAACTGTGCTGTGGAAGCCATCGCATGCCGGAGACAAAGCCAGCCAAGCGACGCCGAAGAAGCCATCGCCTGCTGGAAGAAAAGCCGGCCAAGTGTCGCTAAAGAAGCCGCCGCTTGCCAGAGTCGAAGCCCGATCACCGGGAATCAGAGCCGGAGAAGAAACCGGCGAACCATGACTTCTCTCATCATCACCTCCGTGAAAGATTTTTTGAGAGAGAACGGAGGGATGTAGAGAAGCCGTATTCATTTCATTTTCTTCTATAACATCCCACAAACACGTTTGTTTCTATACTATACGTTTTTATATATGGTTTCTTTATAAATACTTTAAGCTATTAGCAATACAATGTATTGAATAGATTTCGTATATCTATCTTATTAAAACTGTAGTACCTTTTGTTATGTTTGGAAACAAGGATATCAATATCTATCTATCTTATTAAAATTGTAGTACCTTTTGGTATGTTTGGAAACAAGAATAACAATATCTATCTTATTAAAACTGTAGTACCTTTTGGTATGTTTGGAAACAAAGATAGCAATATTAAAAAAAATATTGTTTGAAAACAAAAATAAGATCCATTACACGTGATTTTTAAAGCCCTATACCTTTAACCTAACCCAATAAATTTTGAACCAAGTATATCATAGTTTCTTCAGTAACAAGACGGCAAATAATATCAACCACGATCCTAAAATCTATCGCATATGTAAACAATATATACTATTTTCAAATTTGATTTCCATATATGAACGAAACGTAATAAATTTTGTCAATTTAGAAAATATTATTTTATTATTTTGTTTATTGAGAAAATATTATTTTATTTTATTATATTGTCCATAAAAATCATATTTTCTCTTTAACGAATTACTTATGAACACCTCTATAAAAAAGTTAGATTTTTATTACATTACAAAAACATATCACTCCAAAAAAATATCTCCCTTTTGACAAATTACTTATGAACACCTCTATAAAAAAGTTTAATTTATATTTTTTTTTTGTTAAGTATGTGAATTTCATTATCAAGATAATGAGACAGGGGATACAAAGTCTTTGAGAACAAATCCTAATGTATCAATGGCAGCTAATTAAAGCAGAGGTCTAACAAAACCCCAAAAAAGATAAAAAAGCTTTGAAAGACAATTAAGGTCTAACCCAGTCCTAAGACTAAGGTTAAAGCTTAGCTAAAAAAGTAACCTTTACCGCTATGAATTTCCAGTAGACCCTCGTTGAACCTTGTTTCCGGAACCTGCAACAAGAAAGAAGAACAGAAGAGGAGAACAGCCGGAGAACACTCTGAGGACCCGCAGATTGTCCCGAAGGCGACCCCAAAGCCAGACAAGCGAAGCAGGGGTGACTAAGTCCTGGTCCGGTCGTCACATACAAAGAGGCCCACTCCAGACGTTGTATCCTCCAGAAGTTAACTATACGACGTCCTGAGAATCCCTTACCAGGAGAATAAGTGAGCAATGTAGGCGCACAGTGTTTCTAGCGAGAGCAAGCGGAGGTTTTGGCTCCTGACTCCGGTCCCTCTCCACCAGAGACACTGGAAAGGATTTCACTTCAAAACCACATAAAGGGCAGGACTCGTGACAGTGAACTTCCTTCTGGAAATTTGAAGAACAGAGGAGCAGTAGCTCCAAACAACTTAAGCGAACAAAGCCGGTAAGCTAAGCAGTAAGGAAACCCACCACAGAAGTCCCAGGCGAAGGTCTCTATTCGCCGAATCAACTCAAATCCGAAGATATAGAAGGGAGGTTCTGACCCAGATCCATCGCTCAAAATCCCAGATCTACCTCCATAGCGATGCTTCCTGAAGAATCGCAACCCCCCATCACCTCGCCAACGCTCCAAAGAAGCCGAGCACACACCCTTACAACCGATTTGAGCCGTCGGATCCGGCCGCAATCCCACGGCAAACCAGAGACGTCGAGCAAAGAGGAGAGGGAAAGGTCAAAACAACTACAGGATGGGAGACGAAGAAACCAAACTAGATGTGGGGTGGCGACCGACGGACGGATGGGGAACCGCCGGTCACCGAGCAAATATCACGGAGGAGACGACGAGGAAAAGAGAGATGGGGAAGAAAGAGAAGAGAGAATTTTTCTCTCACCTCTCTCATAAAGATTCGAAAAAGTTAGTTTAATTTATATTACATTACAAAAAACATATCACTCCAAAAATATACCCGCCCTTTCAAAGGACGGATCAAAATCTAGTTTTCAATTATAGATATATCATATACGTGTTTCCTAATAAGTACTGATAACAAAGATTTTGTGATAAATTAAATAATATATATATGTTATGAAATCACTATGTGGATCACTCATAACCAAGCCCATCCGAGGTTCATACTAGAGTGTCGGCCATGAGGCCCATGTATTACCCATTGGTGGTTTACCTTTATTTACTCTTTCCATTTATCTCTTATGTAAATCCCTATATATAAAGGGCACCTCTTATACCTAATGATAACACGAAAGTCTCTTCATACTTTCTCTACTTTCACAACACGTTATCAGCACGATAGATTCTAAAAACCCTAAAAGCTAGAAAGCAAACGAAATTCATAAACCCTAATCTCTATCTCTCTCTCGCTCCTCAACCGATGGCGAACTTCAAACGACTCGTTCTCCCAAACCCTGTGGACTCAGAAGACGTGTAATATATCAAATTGAAGCCCCGGACGATAGGAACAAGTCAGTGAAGACGGAGTGTCAATCCAACTAGTAACGCGACTTCTATGACGATTACAGTGAACGCCGTCAAGCTTGAAAACTGCATACGAATTAAAAAGCTAAGTTTTCTCATAAACCCTAAGTTTTTCATGAACCCTAATGTTCTTTATCTCACAGAATAAAGACTTTGTATGATATCTAATCTTGATTAGCTTATAAATTTGATATCAGCTTGAACAAAATAAATCACGGATCAAGGAGGTCATAGAAGCTTGTAGCTCGTGAAGGAGCAACCCATTCCCTCTCTAAGGTGGTCCGATTTCTACATCCTACAAGAAAAAGGTTCTCCTATAAACCCTAATTAATAGAAACCAATACTCTAAGTATGGAATCAAGAAATCTATTATAGGATATCGGATAGATTGAGTGATTACTTGATCATATAGAACCGGATGATAGGATTTTAAAATCGGTTGTGTGAAGAACCCTAATTATCACTCCTTTAAACCGATTTGTTCTCTACATGGATGATTGTTTGTTTATGCATTGAAAACCTAATACTATTGTCGATCAAGGGACCTTGAAATCCCTACTTTGATTCGCCTATACCATGTTTAGGTTGCTAGAAAGTTGTTTCCCCATACTCGTAGGAAACCCTAGCCGCAATCATGCATAAACCCTAGAACCATAATTTCCTTTTTAGGCTAACTTGATATATTTTCGAGTTTGATGCTTTTGGAATGTTTCCAATTTTGTTTAATTGTGAGTTTAGGTTGCTAGAAATAGAAAGGAAAACCTAATCTCGAATTTGGAAAGTTCCCTAAAGACATAAGACTTAAAATTTGGAAAATATGAGACTTTAAGAAAATTTCCATTTTGGAATGTTTCCTTATTTGATTGTTTGAGAGTTTAGGTTGATAGATTGAATGAAATCCCTAAATCTCGAAATTGGAAATTCTTTAAAGTTTTAAGACCTAAAAATTTGGATGATATGAGAATTTAGGAAAATTTCCATTTCTCAAAACTTTCCATTTTTGAAATTTTCCATTTCCTGAAATTTCTATATTCAAAATTTCCATATTTCAAAATTTCCATTTTTGAAATTTTCCATTTTTTGAAAATTTCCATTTTTGAAAGTTTCCATTTTTGACTTTCATGAATGTTAGGGTGATAGATTGATTGTTTATACACACCCATGAACTTGAAATTGGAAATTTTAAAGGATAAACCTTAAAATATGGATTGCTTGAAATTTTAGGAAAGTTTCCATTTTGATTGATCTTATGAAAGTTAAGATGCTAGATTGTTTGAGATTACACTCACATGAATTTGGAAACTCTATATTATAAGACCTAAAATTTTGATTGCATGAGTTCAGGAAGATTTCCATATTTGATTTTAGGAAAATTTCCATATTTTGATCATTAAGCTATATTTCCATTTTTGCATGGTCATGGTCGATGGTCCTACCCGACCTCGACCTGGTCGATGACATAGAATCCATCTCGACCTAGGAACCATCTAAAGGCCTTGAAACCTTAACCCCAAAAACTTAAAAGTGTTAAGATGATCATTGAATATTTTCATGGCCGTGTGTATAGCTTGTTTGATCAATGAAATATATTTGATTGCTTGGATTGCACTATCACTTGACCGTGAGAATTTGTATCATGTTCATGATGTTCCCACACCACGGATTGTTAAAATCCTAGTCTCTAAGTTAGACCTATAAGGGCCTTGAAACCCTATATACCAAAATCGGGTGGAGAACTCATTGATTGATTTTGATTAATTCATTTCTTAAGAATTAAGATGCTAGAATTGTTTGATGCATCCATGATACACTAAGTGATAATACCATCACCCGGTCCCAAAACAACCGAGGTTTAAACCTTGTCGACCTTGAAATCGACCTAGGATTGGTTTTTGCATCCCATTATAGCGATCAAACATGGCCGTGTGGCCTTAGAATATCAACCATACATATCCCACGTCCACACTATTCTGATTTGGTTGAAATATAAATTATTTTGGTCAAAATGACCTAATGTGAAAACCATGTGTGCTGATTGGTTGATTGTGTGAAATCTAAAATTCTTGAATTGGTTGATATATGATTTCAAATGTCGAAAACCTAAAGCTATATATATAATCATTAGACACAAAGATTATCCTAAAATCCAAAGACTATGTGTATTGATTGGTCGATTATTTGATTGCTTGGTCGAAGATTAATAACTAAACATCGACCTAGGACATATAAGATCCCGACCTTAAAGCTCGGTTTTGATAATCTCGTCCTAGGCCCTATCCGACCTTGAAACCGGATCAAAATCAGGTTTAACTTGGTGCATTGTCGACCTTGAAACTCGACCCGACCAAGCACATAATCTGAACCAAATCTATTCTGGACCCAAGGTCGAATCTGATCTATCATACCTATACTCGACCTAAAACATGTCTTGGACATAACCACGTCCATAACAATAGTCCACACGGCTAGATGAACCCTTTGGTCGCAGCCGTGGTCGATGACATAGACGTGGTCGAGGCCACTATAATGTGAGCCGTGGTCGACCAAACCATTATAACAAAAGGCCTGTGGATGTCAAACCCATTCAGGCACGTGGTTGAGACCAAACCCATGGTATTTCCACCAAAATTTTACCTTGCCTAAAGGCATATGGTCGTGGCTATTAACAAATCATATGGTCGAGGGTAACTAACCTGAGCAATGGCCGTAGGAACCACAATAACCGTGGTAGTGGACCCATAATTTCGGCCATGGTCAAGGGCATGTAAGCCGTGGTATTTCTAAACCATGACACCCGACCAATAAATCATTGAGCCATACGTGTGGAAAGTAAAACCATTTGGAGCTAAGACATATAGAACTCCCCAAACATATTCATGACCTCTTTCAAGAGAGTCCAACAGGGGAAGAATCTAAATGTCCATTTGGTCCAAGATGACAATTGTGATAATCAACATAAACTTATGGATTATGAAACATATAGTTGTCTAAATGAATAAGCTAAAATTTCGACAATTAAAGTTTGTATAGTCGGTCTAATAAGACCCACGGCTAAGGCACTGCCTAAAGGGCATGGATTTTATTCACCCATACAGACCCATTGAATGGTTTCCAAATAGAAACAATGGGCAAAGGAATACAAAGTTCCTTGACTTTAAAGAAAATTGCCGAAAAGCCTTATATATTGGTCAAGACTATACATGAATACTCTACTGATCCAAATTATGCTAAAGATCAGTATGATAAGGGCTTAAAGCCATGGTAACCAGAAAGGTTAACCCACGAATTTGGCACTTAATGGCATGACTAGATTAGCCATCCAAGTCTAAACTTGATGAAAATAATGAAAATGCAAAGAATGCAAATGCAAAGAATGAAAATGCATATGGCACAGAGAGTTATCCCACATAATCTCACGTTGTGTAACATGTACACAAGGGAAACTCTTAAGGCTTTATTGTCCTAAAACACCACGAGTAGTATGGTCATGAGGGGAAGTGAGGACAAATCCATAGTCCATAACCACACTACAAATCCGTGGACCATGGTTTACCCATGAGTCATTTGTGGTTCACACACGTTGAGTCATCCGTGATACACCCATGAACCAAACGTGGTGCATTCCATGGCTCATCCATGAGATAGACTATGAACTATAAAGGTCCAAACGATAAGGACATCATGAATTCACATAGACCATTACCTATAAGGTCTATAACTCCCAGCCTAAATGCTCAGGGACAAAAACGAATTCACATGTATCTAATATTAATATGCATCAGGCCATATAAGTGAGCATAAATATTCCCATCTCAGAATGATTAAGGGTCATTAACCAGACATATTCCTCCTTGAGAAAATCAGGAGAAACCACCACAAAATATGTGCCATATAAGATGGATTGGGAATATATGTTGGATATGAATAAGACTTTCTCCTTTGAATTATCAAAGAGACCTTGAGCCAAATATGGGTGATCAGATTGGCAAGGTACACGGATTACATAAGACCAAATGAATCCGACTATCCAACATCAGAATGAGAAAGTTATAAGCTGGATAAAAGAATAGAGAATAAAGAATAAAGAGTAAAAGAATGGAATGGTATTAACCATCTATGTCTTGGCAAGATCCTCATATTAGAAAATATGATCATATGATATAAAGCTAGTAAAGCTAGATGCCAGACATATTGACCCAATGACTATGTCATAAACCAGCTTGCACCACGAAATTGATGTCTTAAAGAGACACTATCAAGTTGCTACAAAGTCTATAAAAGATAGACCAATGAGTTCCAAAAGATAAGAACTCCTCGGAAAGAAAAGAAAGAAATGGTGCACATATCCGAGTTCAATGGAAACCAACCAGACATTAGAGATAAAAGCTGGCCAGCTGTACATCTAAGGAACCAGACCATGTAGCTTGGGACGCCAAGCTGCAAGGTGATAAAAGGTCCTAGAAAACTAGATCTCAGATCAATAAAGATCATGTCTGGAACATTATGGAACAACACATTAAAGTGTCGACACAAAGATGATACAAATCATATTCTTTCATTCAAATATAAGAATGATGGTAGCACTTGAAAGAAATGAGGATCAGAACCCACATGAAATAAGAATGCATTCGTGGGTTCATTCATTCTAAATTCCAGATGAGTGCATTGGCCATACATATAAGAAAGACACCATCTGATGATATACACCAGTGAATAAGTCTTGTGAAAGATAAGAAAAATCGTGAGAGATGCTATTTATTGCATCCAAGCATTGCTTGTTACACAAGGGTACTCACAAAGACTAAGGAACATACTACAAGGAGATAAACTCCTATATGGTGGTTGCTACTGCTCAGATTCGAAATCTGAAAGGTCTGGATCTATATATGAGTGTAAAGTAAGCAAAAGAATAGATCACTGGATAAAAGAGAATAAAGGTACCAGAAAGATGAGAAAAGAAACTCTCTTGAACAGCTTTGTTCCTAAGCTGATTATGGACTAGAAAAAGGCAGCTGCATAAAGAATGCATAGAGTATGAAAGACTAAGGAAATACTTAGCAAAGAGTTCCATGAGAACAATCAGTCCATACATTCATACAAAAGAAATCCCTTGTGCTTATACTAACCCCAAGAAAGGTTAAAGATAATCCGTCCTTAGACAGATTATAAAATCGGTCCATAGATAAATGATCATGAGACTGCAATAAACTTGCAATAAGAGATCATATCTCCGTGTGTTTGTCCATGTTAAGATCAGCACGTCTAATTGTGTAATTGGTATGATGGATGGTCGCTTGAAAAGCAAAGTGGAACCATGAATGGTCCATACCAAAGATTATATCCGACCATACCATTAAATGGTAACATTATGGACATGTATGGATAAGATCCATGACCCCAATATATACATACTCTAGCACGTGGTATAAACCATGCTAAGAAGGTCATGAGACACCATCAAAGATATATATGGCATTGCAAAAGGCAAGTAAAATCGATAGCCATACTTAAAGGTCCATAAGTGTATTTGGTTGTAGAGCTATAGCTTGATTATGAAAGCTTACTGCAGTAATGATCACATTAAGATTATGAGACACCCATGAGAGTAATATGGACGTGTATAGATGATGTCTATAACACATGGATCGATCAATGAAAGATCGACCGTAATGGGCAAACCATTGGCATACGCGGCCAGCATACATCCATAAAGGATCGATGCACCAGATCATAAGGAATGTGACTTTGAGTTACATATAGTACCATGATCAGACCATATTGTTTATGAATGAGTTTTGGTCAAGGCAAATCCGACCAGAACCTCATATGGTCGAAGACAAAAGTAAATAGGTCCATATGGACCAAGGCATCCGCGTGATAAGCCAAGGTTCGTACATGTTTGATTTTTAACTCAACATGTCCAGAGCATTCGTGGTATAGCCAAACTAGTATGTCCAGAAGATTCATGGGACATAAGGAGATATATTAATAATGTTTGGCCACGACCTAAAGGTCCATTTGATTGAAACCGCGAATGAGATCAATATAGATGTACTGGTCGAGGACCATATATATCCGACCAAAGTACATATTTGATAAGTATAACATATGCTTTATACTAACCAAACAAAAGAGTGTTCTATTGATTTTGTTTATACAGGTTATGTATCAGACCAGAAGGTCCGCACATGAGTGTAGTTATGATTCGACCAGACCTTGGTCGGATGGTATGATGAGAAGTCTAAGTTCCTCTACCCACATTTGCCAAAAGACATTAGAAGGTCCGAGTATTCCAAGACCATTGAAGTGACTATCCCAGCCGGTACATTACCATGTCACCTTCAGCATCAGCATCAAGAGGCTTATGCACCAGATTGGATACATAGATTGGAAGACCTTCTGCGATGTCCAAATCAGAGGGAGTATCATGTGTTGTACTCTTTTTCCTGTCCATGGTTTCCGATTTTCCCATTGGGTTTTTGGTTTTCCTGGAGAGGTTTTAATGAGGCAACATTAAGCATGATATGAGCTCTATATGGTTATGGCATCCAAGAGGGAGTGTTATGAAATCACTATGTGGATCACTCATAACCAAGCCCATCCGAGGTTCATACTAGAGTGTCGGCCATGAGGCCCATGTATTACCCATTGGTGGTTTACCTTTATATATTCTTTCCATTTATCTCTTATGTAAATCCCTATATATAAAGGGCACCTCTTATACCTAATGATAACACGAAAGTCTCTTCATACTTTCTCTACTTTCACAACAATATAATTAATTTGTAGCTTTCTGTTACGAATACTTTGTTATTAAGATATGCCCACAATCTATATATGCTACCTAATTAAGTACATAGAAAAATAGGCTAAATAAGGAGAGGAAATCTTTAAAATATTTAGAAAAAAATAGGCTAAATAAGGAGGGAAATTTATAAATAGTTTAATATTCTTAATGAAAATTTTTTTAATAAAAAAACATTTACCACAGACATTCATTAAACAAAGCCATATTAAACCCAAAAAACGTCTTAAGCCGCCTAAACTGGTTATTAGCCGGTCTTTGTTCAATATTTTGGTTTATTATCTTAAAATATCCAGGCCATGAGTTCCGAGAAGCACCCTTTTGTTCTCCCCGCCGTCTTCACCATCGGACCTCGCGTGGACGACACTGAAGCGCTGATTCTCTATGCTAGGCGTATTTCTCCTCACGACAAAGAGTCCAACCACGAAGAAGGAAGAGAGGCGACATGGGATTGATCTCAGCCGTCCGATCATTTATATGTTTTCTACTGCAGATTTTCGTCAGCCATTTTGTTATTTAGAACCCAATTACGTTAGATAAGCCCAACAAACATAGAGAAAATCGAAGTCCCAAAAAATGCTTTCTCTCTCTTTCATAGAGAGAGAACGTTTTCTCTCGACTCCTTCTTCACACTTCTAAATATTTTAGAAGGAGTATGGGACTTTTGTTTTTTGTTGTAATTTTTGGTTCTAGGACCGATCTATCTTTCCGTTAGCGGATGTCTCTTCGCCATGGCGATTTTTGTTGTGTTTCTCAAGTTAAAATCGAGCGGTTCTTCATGGTTTTGTTTTGTTTTCTCTGAGTTGGCTTGAGATTAATAAAGATTTGATCTAGTTTAGATCGGATACTTTCATCCTTTGCTTTCCCTCTTCAAGCTTATCCCGGTTGTCTCCTAAGGTTTTCTATTTTCTGATGGTCATCCTCAGTCTCTATTACCGGATGAAATCAGTCTTTGCTCTTGAAGTTCCAGCAAAGTATTCTGAAGGAGTGGAGTCTCGAGCTTTGCATATAATCTTCCTGGTTTGATTTAGCTTAAGAAAAGTCAAAGCTTGCTTTCTGGTAAGCGTTTTGACAATGGTTGTCTTCAAACCGTTTGAAGTTATTTGGAGTTCATCATAACCAAAAGAGAATTGAAGATCGTTGAAGACAGAGGCGTGTAGGAAAGTAAAGTATTGGATTCAGTTTCCATTGATGAAGTGGTGTTGATCTTTCGGTGAAGAGGAGACAAAATAGAGTAGAGAGAACAGAAGTTTCCCGGCGGCGTTAGCTTCTCTCTGCGGCGGAGACCGTGATTCCTCCCATGGAAGACGCAAGTCTTGTGGAGACAGGTGTTGCAAACACGTGTACATCATGATTCATCTCTTTTGTTTTTTCTATAGACATGTCGTTTTAATGTTTTCTCGTAATGAATTTTTTATGCACTGGAACATGTGGTAGCACGGCAGCTAGGGATGTTAATACGGGCTACCCGGGCCCGTTTAGGCCCTGCCCGTTTAGGCCCTACCCGTTTAGACCCGTTTAATGTCAGGCCCGTTTAGACTCGTTTACTATCAAACCCGTTTAGAGCTAAGCCTGTTTATGTTGATAGTGCCCGTTAGCCCGTTTAGGCCCGTTTAAGTTTTTTTGTGAATTCTATTTTTTTGTAAATGATCTTTTGTCCTATCTTAATATAATTTTTAATAGTTTTTATTTGATTTTATAACTTTATAATAAATAAAAATTGAAAATAGAGCAAAATTTGAAAAAATCTATTCTACTTTTGATAAATATTAATTAGTTCATAATATCATAAAATATCAACAAATTCTAGTAGGTTTTAAACATAATTATAACCTAAATCATTTTCTAAAAAGAAAAAAGAAAAACTATATATAATATAACTATTTTGTTTCAAAACACACAAAATATAAAAAATATTTAAAAAAATATTTTTAAATTCGTTTTAAATATTTTTTTTAAAAAGAATTATTAAATGGGCCTAAACGGGTACCTGTTTATTTAGTGGGTATGCCCATTAACGAGACGGACCTAAACGGGCGGACCCGTATAAACCCGTTTATTTTTTATATCATAATAAATGGATAACGGGTCCGCCCGTTTATACGAAGCCCGTTAAGCCCGCGGGCTTTGAGCCCATTTTAACATCCCTAACGGCAGCTCTTGACTTTATGCGCTGGCATGTGATGTGGAGGGTCCATGAAGGGAAAAAACACTCTTTTATATAAATAGATTCTTGTTTTTATATATTATCCAGCTAAACTATCTTATTCAATCAACTATATTTCCAAAAATAACTAATCAACTCATAGACTCTAACACTTAAACTAATATTATCTATTCTTAAAAAACGAGAACCCAGTACATACCTGTCTAGATAGTAGTTTTGATGGCTCAATTTGATCTTCTTTCACTTTGAATAACTGCCTTTAGCATCCCTTTCGTCAAAGATCTTTATACTCATCATTTACACCATTTCTATTTA
Organism: Moricandia arvensis; assembly: GCA_905132765.1. NCBI lineage: Eukaryota > Viridiplantae > Streptophyta > Magnoliopsida > Brassicales > Brassicaceae > Moricandia > Moricandia arvensis. The sequence continues at coordinate 9,822 of CAJHQP010006601.1, read as the reverse complement.
TAAAAACAATACACGAAATCAGCTTTTAAACAAAATAACAACAACATTTACTAAGCCTAAAATTTGGTATCCATATATTAAAGATACTAATCTGATATTGCAAAGTAATTAACAAAATAAGTTTAGACCATTAATAGATTACTAGAATATATATCCTATTTCCTGAATATATTTACTTCTTTAACTATTTTCCTACATTTAAGATAACCATATATAACAAATCAATAATTAAACCTAAATTTGATTGAACTAAACCACATAATCCAAATCTAAAACGTCATCAGTCTCTTCTACCACCATAACTCTGTAATTTTTTTTGACCAAACACCTAAGTGCAAACCATAGGTCGTAGCATCTAATATGACGAAAAGGAAAACGGTTTATGATAGCCATGGAGTTGACTCTGCAACAAAGAATACGAGTACATCTGTCAATCAATTACCAAGGTTTGATGTGAAAAGTTGTTTAACAAATTGCATTTCATTTCAAGATGTTCTATTAAGTTCTATTATATTATAGACTTTTCGAGAACATTGAAAACCACCAAGTTCCATTCATTACAACCTCATATCAACACATAAGCATCCTTTCACCACGAACACCAAGAAATAAACGAAGATGTGTCCTTGGTAAGTGATTTTTTCTATATATAGGGTATAATGACACAAATCATTTTCAAACTAAATTTTTTTTAAAGGTATTTATTTTGATATCTTGACCAGGTCTCGATTTAATGAAAGATCAAGTGCCATACACACCTACGCTTCACAATTGCTTAACCTCAGTATCAAGTATTGTTTTTATTATATTTATATTCATGTTAGCTCTCAGAGAGTTTTTTTTTTTAAATGATTTCAACATTTCCAGCAAAATTATTATACAAGGGATCTACAAAAAACAAGCTTCAACTTTAACAAATCTAATGTTCAGCATCCAGAAGTGTCAACTCGTAACGTACTCAAAGACATTACAAACATAGCACATTTGCAAAAATACAAATCACCTTCACCACCATGTCAGATTAATGCTGAAGCTGACACTATAGAAGAAACTGATTCAAATCAGAACTGATTTGTTTGGAGGTTTGGAGTGCTTTAATTGATTAAATTTTGTTTATGAACCCTTTTCCTTATGGAACTCAAAAAAAAATATTTTCCCTACAGGAATGATTGATACAAATGACGTACAAGTCTTTGACTGTAGTTCTCAAGAAAATAATGATACAGAAAACGAGCTATCAGACAAAGAAGAATATCTTGGTTCACATCCAGATATTGTGGTCAATGAAATCACCAAGGCGACTTCTATTTCTAAATACATTGTTGGTGTTATGATGTGCAATCAATAATTAAAGAACGATTTAAATGAGTTTGGTAATGATTCTGATTTCAATTTATTCTACACATGTTCATACTATTTTTGTGTTTGTGTCAATTTCTTACACAGTTTTTTTTCATTTTGATGTTTGAAGAATATTTAGATGAAGGTGATCCTGAGTAAAAATGTTGTAATTTCGGTGCAATAATGTGGTATGGAGAATGTCTTAACAAGCGTAGAAATGCTAAGACTCCAACTTTTTCATTATGTTGTATGCAAGGGCAAGTCCAATTTCTTTATTGAAAGAACCACTAACAGTTCTAAAAAGGCTTTTGGAAGGTGATGATCCACGAAACAGATATTTTCAGAAACATATAAGACCTTATAAGATGGTTTTTTCATTCACTTCACTTGGTGGGAAAGTTGAGAGATCATTAAAAAAAAGGTACAAGACCTGATATGTTTCAGCTACAAGGAGAAAATTGCCATTTAATGGGTGGTGTAACTCAACCAGATGGAATCAAAGCTAAGTTAAGACAGTTATACATATTTGACACGGAAAATGAAGTTGAGAACCGTGCAAAATGTTTGAGGTATTACATAGTACTAGACATTTTAAAAGAAAGTTGGTTTAATTTTAGCTAACATGAATACAAATAGTCAGAGAGTGCAGGCAAAGTCAATATGAATGAGCAAGTATCAGAGTTCACATTACCAGCTTCATTTGTTGGGAGTCCTAGATATATGAGGAAAAATTACTTGGATGCTATGGCTATATGTAAGAATTTTCGATTTCCAGACCTTTTTATACTTTCATATGTAATCCAAAATGGTCAGAGATCACAAGACATGTTAAGGAAAAGAAACTAAAGGCAGAAAATAGATCAGACATTATATGTAGGATTTTCAAGATGAAACTTGATTCATTGATGGATACTCTAACGAAGAAGAATATTTTGGGAGAAACAATATCATGTAAGTAAAAACGTTTTTCAACTTTACATTTATCAAATTCATTATTCCTTTTCTTTTATTTCACTGCTGACCATTTTTTTGGCATGACACAGCTATGTACACAATTGAGTTTCAGAAACGTGGTTTACCACATGCTCACATTCTCCTATTCATGAAAGAGATAAAGCTTCCTACAGTAGACGACATTGACAACATAATACCTACAGAGATTCCTAACATATTGGAAGAACATGTGCTGTATGAAGTCATTAAGGATATGATGATTCATGGACCTTGCGCAGCAGTTAATATGAATTCACCATGTGTGTAGAATGGTCGTTGCTCAAAGCCATATCCTAAATCATTTTCTGAAAATACAACTTTTAGTAAAGAAGGATTTCCGGTATACAGAAGGCGCCAACAGTCAGAAAATTATGTCCTGAAGAAAGGATTGAAATGTGACAATAGATATGTCATTCGCTATAACTGGAATTTATCTCTTCTTTACAACGCTCACATTAATGTGGAGTGGTGTAACCAAGCTGAGTCTATAAAATATTTATTCAAATACCTTAATAAAGGTAAAGATTGTATGACAGTCGCTGTTGAACCCCCATACCACATTGTTGCAAGTGAGTTAGCAGATGTTGAGCTTACTAATGAAAAGGTTGAGAAGAAACAAAATGAGCTGAAAGAATTCTTCGATTGCAGGTATAAAATCGTGTGTGCTTTATTAAGTATAACACTTTGTTTACTATTCTGCCTTTTTCCTCACTTACTTTGTTCCATATACGTTTCTACATGTGAAGGAACGTGGAAGGTCTTTAAATTTCCTATTCACTATAGATTGACTGCAGTCGATAAGCTTAGTTTCCATCTCCCTGACAAACAAGTTGTTACTTTTAAAGGGAAAGATAAATTGAAGGTTGTTGTCAGTCGAAAGCGCATTGAGCATACGATGTTCTTGGGTTGGTTTGAGTTATGTAAAATTGACTCCTTTGCAAGAACATTGACCTATTCACAGATTCCAAACTTCTATAGGTTTTTGAAAGGTTCAAAGAAGTTCCAAAGATGGAAGTGAGGTTTTGCTATCGGGAAGTGAGGTTTTTGCAAAAATGACATGTTTGGACGACTTACTAGTAAGTCTTCTAGACTTCCAGACGACTTACTAGTAAGTCTTCCAGGCAACTTACTAGTAAGTCTTCCAAACGACTTACTAGTAAGTCGTCTGCGTCAATGTTTAGTAAACTTTTATTTTCTCTATGTTTACCTATGTATTTTATTTTAAATTTTTGCAGATGTTGCGTAAGTTACATGCAATGTATGGAGAATGGTTTTTGAAAGATTACATTCAATGTACCTTAGATATTTTTTTAAGTACAATAGGTTAGAAGACTTCTAATGAAAGCGTTCTATCTTTGAACTTATGTAATGTTTTATCTTTTGTGAATTTGACAAAGTTTTCTTGAGAATTTTCTCTCTTAGTTGTACTAAATTTGTGTTATTGTGTTTTGCTATTGAAGTTTTATCAATAACTTCAATTATGTCAAGTAATTTTGGCAACTAAAGGAGTACACATGAACATGAACATATTTACCAAAAAAAATTCATTAATATCTCTTCAATTTTACAAAAACAAAATCACAACTAAAGGAGTACACATGCAAATCACAAAACAAACCACAAACAAAACTATTATAGATCATTCCTATACAAAGACAACTTGGACTCCACTTGATATGGAAAAAGACTCTGTCAGAAGACTTCCTGGAAGTCTTCTAACGAGAAGAATTACCAAACAACTTAATTGTAAGTCGTCTAGAAGATTTCTTGGAAGTCTTTCAGATCTGAAAAACCTGCATATCCAAAAATGTTCAAATTGTTTAAAAACTGAGAAAATGAGTGGAATAATAAATAGATTTACCTTTAGAACACATAAAAATACATATCTAAAATTAATAGATCTACCTTTATATGAGTGGAGGATAAAAACCGTGTGATGAAACATCTGCAAAAACAAGATAGATTAGTTAGAAAGACATGAACAAAAATAATAAATTGATATAAAGTTTGGTGTTTATAAGTTCAAAGAGATTATAGAGAGGTTAGAGAGTTTTAGAATGAGGAACAATACATTTTTGTTGCAGACATTTGAGAGGAGGAGAGAGAATGTGTAAATTTTCCTTTATATAGGGAGACAAAAATTCCAATTAGGTTAAATATTTTTTGATTCAGAAGACTTACAAGTAAGTCGTCTAGACGACTTAATTGTAAGTCGTCCAGAAGACTTTTTTTTCTTAGACGACTTACTTGTAAGTCGTCCAGAAGACTTCAATAAATTTAACGGGAAACTACAATAAATTTAGCGGGAAACTAAAATTTTTTTAGCGGGAAACTAAAATAGAAGACTTCCTAGACAACTTACATGTAAATCGTCTAGACCCTAAATATAACCCTAAACTTAATTAACTAGCTAAACACTTCATAAAATCAAATTAAACTTAATAAGTGTTTACTATGCACATAATTAAACAAATATAGGTAAATTTTTTATTTTAAAAAAAAAATATTTAAGTTTTTCTAAATCTAACTCTAAGGGGGGCTTATTGTATTAGGGATTTGATAATTTTTTGAGGGTTTTAGAACAGGTGAGATTTAGTGAGTTTTAAAGATCTTGATGGAGATTTTAATGGGGAATTTGGTAGATCAAAACAAAAAACCAATTTGGTAAACTCCATTTTTTTAATATCTCAAAACACCTTTCTATCGTTGGCTTTACATCTGAAACTTTAATTAATTCAACTAAAACGTGAGAACAAATTATTTCTCATCAACAAAAATAAATTTTCTGGAGGCCAATATATATAATTAACTAAATTACGTGAGAAAACATAACATCTGTAATAGATTTATACTAAAACCGCATATATTTGTAGGAACTCAATGCTAATATTGATATCAAGAATAGACACATAATCAAAAATCTTGAGTTATGATGAACTTTTTCCCAGATTTTTATTCCAATTGACCAGAGAGTTTAAAACAAAAGTTAACTTATAAATTCTTATTTTTTCTAAAACTTAAATAAAAAGTAGAAACTACTTCACTTGACATAAATATCGCATGGACTGTCAAGTGTCTTCTTGTAATATATCCTGCCAAATGTTATAAATCATCTCATATAATATCAATCAATAAATATATTATGATATATCACTGTGAACCATAGATATTTTAGAAAAACACAAAGAATTATGACTTACTTTATGCATATATCACCGTTGAGATCCACTAATAATAGCATCATTCCACATATTTGAAGCAATTGTTGCTCTCCATTCATTAGCGTGTTCTCTTTGTTGTTCTTGTGTGCCAAGGAACTGATGACCGTTGGTACTTGATTCAGTTGCAATTTGTTCATCAGAAGTTTCTTCAGGAGGAAATTCATCTGAACGACACTTCTGACGAAGATAGTTATGCAATGCAGCACATGCAAGCACTAGCTCTGCTTGTGTCTTATATGGAAAACTAGGTGCAGATTTAAATATCAGAAATCTCGATTTGAAAATACCAAAGATCCTCTCGACGACGTTTCTCAAACAAGCATGACGATGGTTGAATAATTCTTCTTTATTCTTGGGATCACTGTCTCCTCCAGTAAATTCTTTGAGATGATAACGGGTACTCCGGAATGGAGTTAGAAATTTTTTTCGGTTGGCATATCCACAATCAGCCAAATAAAATTTTCCTGAAATATTTTAAATATACAATATAAATAAGAATCAGAAAAATGTGAATAAATAACTTATCTTAAACATAGATAACATACCTTCGGGGACTTCAAATTTATTGTTACTTCTTGTTAAAGCATCATTTAACACTTTTGCATCATGAGCTGAACCTTCCCAACCAGTAAGAACATATATGAATTGCAAATCAAAATTGCATGCAGCTAGTACATTTTGGGATAAAATTCCTTTTCTGTTTCGATAGCTAGCAGTTTCATTTCCTACTACCATAGCAGGAATATGTGTTCCATCAATAGCTCCGATACAATCCTAAAAATAAAATATTAATGGATACTTCTAACCGAAAAGAGAGAGAGAGAAAAAATATTTGACATACCTTAAAATAGGGATAAAATCTTGTACTTTCTCTTATTTTTGAAGGCACGACATTTCCTGGCTTAGCCATCAAACTTGGACCAATGGTGTTTAACACCCTCAAGATTTTATTAAAACTTTGACTTATTGCAAAACTCGATCTCTTGAATACATCTCGTGGGAGAATATATCTCGTGCTCTGGCCAACAATGAGCAAAAAGGTGGCAAGCATTTCCTCAATCGAAATCCATCTGGTATCTCTTAAAGATGTTTTTTCTCGGATAAGAGTACACAAATCCAAAAAAACATCTGGATACATACGATATAAACTTCGAAAATGCTCTGGATCTTCAGCTAGAACATTTTGTATATATTCATTTCCAAGTCTAGTGGTTGGCTTCTTCAGCGGACGTTGAATTTGTGAACATAGACAATGTGCTAGAATGGAAATTCTCACATTGATAGTTGACATCAACAGAAGTATATCTGTATCCGATTGAAAGCTCCTTTTTCTTTTTCTTTGTTTTAGTTCTTTCTCATTAACCGGTTGATCCATTGCTGAAGAAGCTGAAGTTTATTATCAAAAACAAAACATCACATTAAAAAAATAAATACCATCTAATTCGTATATTATATATATATATATATATATATCACTGGTTTCTCATGATTGAATCATTTTGTAGTTTAACTCAAATGTGAGCAAAGAATCATGTGTCGCTATTGGGTGTCAGGAATTCAACATAATATATAAACAAGGTTAAATATACACACTTAAAATATTACATAAAAACAACATTACCAGAAACGTTGAAAATGATCAGAGACACGTAAATTATAACCTACAAGAAAGTACAAAGATCCATTAAGAACATGTATTTTATTATTCAAAAGCAAAAACACCAAGAAGTATGAAACCAAAAAAAAAAATCCCTTGAAAAGCATAAAACCATTAAGAAACCAATATAACTATCAAAACACAACATTTCTTCCCCCTAAATTTTATGGCTTATGTATAGAACGTTTAATCCATTTAAAACGTTCTTCCATAGTCATACTCATGAATCCAGCTTTCATACCAAATTGGTGAACCAAATTCATGGCATCAAAACGCTCATTTTCTTCCAAATCAGGAATTTCCTTGATTGCGTCCCATACATTACTAACTTTTTCTTCAGCTTCTTTTTCCTCGGCTTCCTTCTTCCATCTTTGTTGTATCATACTGAAAATCTGATTAGTTGTTCCAGTGACTGCACTTATCTCATCAGAAATTTTCACCACGTTATATGTATCAGTTTTAGCTCTCTTTCTTATTGGGAGCTTTTCAATGGCACTCCTACGTCTTAAAGATGGATCTTGTTCGACACCATCAGTATCATCATCATCATCACCCTCATCATCACCCATCCTTTGAAGAACATATCCTTCCTGATATTCACATTCGTCATCTCTTGCTACATAAGCACGAGCATCTGTGGTATCTCCTAACCCAACAGTATTATTTCCTCGTGCAGTATTTTGTCCGTAGATCTTCTCTAGGTCTTCAAAATCCTCAAATGTATCATCACGTAAATGTGTATCTTTTTTGTGTGCCTGTTGTTAATAAAAAACAGTTAGCATATAAGACAGAAATATATACATAGATATCACGCATCATAACTTTAACCAAATTACCTACCTTAAAATATTCTTCCCATACTTCATTTGGTGCAGTGAATTTCTTTGTGTCCTTATCCTAACCAAATCCTGAACTGAAACGGAGAAGATCTACAAAACTCTTGTGCTTTCTCTTCAGAATTTTTGTCTTGTTTTTGTATTGGGAAAAAGTTTTTGTAGATCCACAAATTTTGTTTAACTCTGGTAGTATTCTTTGTTCCACAGTAAGTTTATTAAATTTACCACTTCCATCAATCCAATTCTGATTTACACCATCGACCAACAAACGCAACAATGTTTTGGTTTCTTGGGGGGACCAAGGAACGTAAGGATTTTTAGTTTTCCCTTCTTGTAGATCTCCCATCTTAATAATTAAGATAGCTATCCAAACAAATAAAGAAATATATAAAACACTATAAAACCAAGAAGAACAAACACGACCATACGTTCAAGCAAATTTCCATCACAAGTAACTTCATAATTTTGTAAAAAAGCAGCGTAAACAACAGTAAAATAAAATAAAAACCTAACCTTTCTTTTTTTTCCCAAGAAGCTGCCGACGGTATTTGGTTCTTTGATGAAGTTTGATACACTTATATATATGTAAAACTTTTAGTATACTAATGAAAAGATAATCTCAAACAATCTTTATGAAAAAAACAAATATCATATCTATATAATTTAGTGATTATCAATACCAAAGTTAAGTATAATTTTAAAAGGAAAATATCGTATACATATTTTTAATCATTATCAATATCAAAGTTAACTTTTGATTAACGAGACAAGAAGCTAGTTTTATTTTGATAATTACAGAACATTATATTAACCTCATTGCTCAAGTCTCTAGTTGTTTAGCACTGCCGCCATCATTGTTTACGTCTCCTCATCCTCTCCAATATTCTCATGCAATAAAATTTGTGAAGAGAGCTTAACTGAGTTAACAACCATGGTGCTAAGCTCCATCAAGAGACTAGTGTGAAAGACAACAACATATTACTGTTACCTATTCTTATAAAGTGTTGTTCAACTAACATAAAGAGGAAGGTCTTGTTTCGGCGAGACTGTGTACAAAAGATGTCACTGTAGAACAAACCAGAGTGGAGAAGGTTGGCATTGTCGAGATTAATGGATTATTTGGAGGAAGAAGGTTAGTGATTAAGAGGTGGTAAGAGGGAAGTAGCGCCGGGAGAGACGTGGCGTTAGGGAGGGATGGGATAAGTGTCTTGATTTTCTCTCCAAGTTAGTGCTCTCCGACTTGTCATGTGTACTTCTCCTCTTCCTCTCCAATAGTCTCATGCAATCAAATTTGTTAAGAGAGCTTAAATGAGTTAACAACCATGGTGCTAAGCTCCATCAAGAAACTAGTGTGAAAGACAACAACATATTACGTTACTTCTTCTAATAAAGTGTTGTGCAACTAATATAAAGAGGAGGTGGTAAAAGGGACGTAGAATCGGGAGAGACGTGACGTTAGCAAGGGATCCGAGAAATGAAACGAGATCATTGTTTTTTATCTTTTAAATTCCACCGCTTGAGGTGGTATTCTTTTCTATTGAATTTAAGGTGTGAATTCTTTTTTCTAATAATCCACAATAATCTTAGATATAAATTATTAATGAAATCCACATTTTCCAATAAGGGGAGTTTTGTTAGGAGTTGTGTAAATGCTATATCCAATAAGCATGGATTTGTTAGAACTTTTATAAATACCATATCCAATAAGGGAGGATTTGGAGAAAAACTAAAAAAATTCCAAATCCTTAATACAATAAGCCCCCCTAAGAATACA
>CAJHQP010006600.1:0-37195 GCA_905132765.1 Moricandia arvensis | reverse complement strand
GGAGTACAGCCCCCTGTGCATCTAAGTTCTGACCTGCTGCATTACACATATAACCTTCAGGGTCATGTAAGTCTCCATTCCCGATCCCTAGTCAGAATAAGTGCCGCAACTATCTCTACTCGCTGGTTACTGTCGATCGATGTATAGTAGAAGTGTCGATCGATGTTCGTCCAAGAGTGGTGTCGATCGATGTCAAAGTGTTGTTGTCGATCGATGCTAGATGTTCTCTCTACGGATGAGTGCGTTCAATAACTGTTGGGTCTGAGAAATGTAAGTCTTTTTCGCTTGTTGCTCCTGGTACTGCTCTTCTTGTACCTGAAAGACAACGAAAATTTTATATAAGTGAAACAGAAAATAAAAATTAGGACTAAACCCATTAATCAAGTCTAATGGCGATCCTCGCTCTCCCGGCAACCGCGCCAAATTTGATGTAGGCTTTTATTATGCGCTCTCAAATTAACCCTATAAGCTACATTTTTACTCTGCTCAAATAAGAGATTTAGTTGTAGTACTTAGGGATCAAATCCACAGAGAGCGTGGGCACACAATAGACTATACATGTTTAAATTAAGCTAGGCAAACAGTTTATTAAAGAAGTAATAGTAGACAAGTAAGGCAAGTGATTGGTTTTATAACACTAAAATGAAATAGCTAGGTCCTAGGGATTTATCAATCAATAGATTCAAAACACAATCAAGGATGTTAAGGGTTTTATAGTTCAAATTCTAGAACTCGAATTCAATAATCAAGTAATCCAGCTCTCGCATGCAATACTAATCAAGATGCCTAGTTCTATGTTCCAGCTCTCGATGCAACAAGGACTAGCGTCGATCGATACATGCTTGGGTATCGATCGATACTACCTCAGACAAACATTATACACACATATTGATAATGTTCAGATAGATCCTAGACAAACTCTCTTATGCGCCTAGATATCTAATCTACAAGGCTCGGGTTCCGTTAATTAATTGCATCTCACGTGCCTCTCAATTGTCCTATGATTTAGGTTCAAGCAATCAGTCACACTCTCGTGCTATTCACACTACTCTAGATCTTAGTATTACAATACACCATGGTGTAGAGATCTATAGATAACCTAGCAATTCTATTACTATCAGTTTGACATTAATAACATGAAATCTCTAAACCTAACAAGATGATTACTTAGACATAAAAGCAATAACACAAATTATAGTATTCATTAAATAATAGATATAGAAATAAATATAAAACCAAAGGAGTCCCAATCAATCTCTTAAGGAGAATTGATCTTCTCTCCAAAACTTAATAAATGAATAAAAATAAAGCTTAGCCGTCAACAATGGCTTAGAAAACTATATAAATTAGGTCTAAACTCGTCGAGGGGTATTCTGTAAATTGTGTGTGTCTTCTGGGCTTAACTCGGCCATAAAAACAAGTCGGGTCTGTATTCTGGGATCACCGTCGATTGATGGTAAGGCTGTGCCGTCGATCGATACTCATTCATCCCCTCGACAGCTTCCTTCTCGCGAGGCAGACAGACCACTCTTCAGCAAAGCGGACGATAACTTTAGATCTAACGCATCTGATAGAACTCAAACCGGTGGCATTGGAAAGCTAAATAAAATATCTATATTCTTTCAAAATATAAGATCCATTTCTCCGTGTTAATGCCTCCATCCATTGTTAAACATCTTACGCATCTTCGATAGTTCTGCATCTCTAAAAGGCACCAGAATCACGCAAAGTTCACCAGAATGTACCTGAACCTGAAAATACTCTAAAAACATACTCCAAACACATATAGTAGAGCTCTAATAGAGCTGATATCTTGGAACAATGGTGGTAAGTATCAGGCCCTATCAAGCATAAATATAAAACTTAAAATCTAGGTCAAAACTCGTCGAGGCATCTTCATCATTTGTCTCTAACTTGGGCTTGAAATCGGCTGATTCTGATTTGGCTGTCGATCGATGGCAAGTGTGAAACATCAATAGATATTGGTCTTGTAACATCGGTCAACGCAAAGTTAGTGTCGTCGATCGATGACAGTCTTGTGTACTTTGACTCTTTAAATGATCAACTATGGATTCTTCTCCTTCTAAAAGTTCTGAAAGCTCCAAGTATCTCCATGTATCGCAAAAATAGTCTAGACACACATAATAGAGCCTATAACATGGCCTAAAATTGGTAATAAATAGGCTCCTATCAACTCCCCAGACTTAACCTTTTGCTTGTCCTCAAGCAAACAAGCTTGTGAAAGAGGTTTTGAAAAGCGACAGACTCAAGTAAATGTCTAAATATAACGGCACCCTACTTTTTTGGCAACCACATCCTATCAAGTCAATAACAAAGAAACTTTATTACCCTGTCCTAGTATAGCAACAAATCTGTTCTAGGACCACAACTTAGTGAATACTAGTCTGACTCACCCCTCTACTGATTTCATTTCTTTGCATACAATAAAAGTGTAGGCTTTTACCCTGGGAGTATCAATCAAAGGACATATGGACTCTTACCTCTGCAACTAATCTGAGCACACATGTAGTCTTCTCTGATCCTATTCCTCTCTCTCTTCTGTCACTTCTCTCAGTCAATGTCTCCCTTCTTTAGGAGGGTATCATTTTATTTTTTAATTGACTAAGATATTTGGAGAGGCTTCCATGAATAAAGCCCTAATGGTTTTTCCTATCAGATCAGTTCACTACTTTTTTTTTACCTTTATCTCTTTCTAGAATCATATGAATCAAGCTTTAATGGTTGTAGCCACCAAATCCTGTTCGACTACTTTTTAAATCTGAAGGGGAGAGAGAGAGGGGAATTAGAAGCACATAAACTATTACCTTCCAGACTTGCAGAAGGAATCCGACTCAAGTGTATACCAAATCCCAAAGCAAAGCAAATAAGTGTCAGGATTAGTGTTGGAAATCAGCTTCGGTTTCTTCAACTTTCTAAGCAAGTGTGATATAGTGGCATGATGATCCACTTGCTATCTCTAGTAATCTCTGCAAACAAACCTTCTAAGAATGGTGCTTATAGCATGGTTAGTCAATAATAGAATCTTGATCATAGTCCCCTCTTGACTCAATAAAACTTTTTGAAAAACTTATATAATTATTGAATAAAACTCAAAACAAATAAATAGCATTAGCCGAACCTCAGACTTAAATACACTATCCCTAGTGTAATTCGTCCGATTGGTGTAGAAAAAATTCAAATAATAAGTAAATAGTTTAAGTAGAAAAATGAATACCTCTCTCGTCTGTAAGAGAGTGGTCAATTGATGGTAGGGCGGGTGTGGTCCGATCGATGGTCTCTATCCATTATCGACTAAAGGTGCCTCTATGGATGTCCGATCGATGGTGGACCCAACAGTCCTACAAAAAACAAAGTAAAACTCGAAATAATAGTAGTATAAAGTAAAAACTAAATAAAAAACTTACTAATAGTGGGTTGCCTCCTACTCGTGCGCTTGGTTATGGTCTAAGCTCGACGTTTTGAACTTTCTGACTAGAATGGAGGTGGATCAACACTTGTAAAACAACCTTTCTACATCTTCTTTGCTCTCTGAAACGCATGTGCCAATGAGATTCTCATTGCATCATCTCCACTGGATTTCTCATTTTTAATGATCTCCTTAGCAACCTCCACTGAATGCATTCTCCTTTGCAGATTCTCAATACTGCGCTGCCAGCATTCTTAGTCAGGCAGCTGTAGTCTCTGATATATCCTCCAATTGCTGAGAAATATCTTCCTTCATCAGGCTTTGATAAAAAGTAATATCATCCGAACTGTCTTTTAATTGTTTTCTGCTGCGGACTTCTGTCTGTCAAACTCGGTATCGATCGATGCTTGAAGCTGCCGTCGATCGATGTCACTTTGTGTGCTCCAATCGCATGATGTCTTCGAGCAGTATCCAAATCTTGCTTCATCTCATACATGCGTGTAGTAAAACCGTTGAGTCACTTGTCTATAGGATAGTAGACATCATCGAGCCTCTTGTAGAAATAATCGAGTCACATCTCTTGAGCTTTGTAGATCTCGTGCACAATATCATCAATCTTGCTCCGCTGTATGTCTTTTGTTTATGCATAGACAGAGCGATCTTTGCTGCATGTTTCTGGTAAACATATGTAGCTCTGCTCAAACATAGTAGCTCTCTCTAGAGTTGCTCTGATGTCTGCTTCTTGCACATTCACTAATCTTTCCGTCTATAGCTCGTGCATTACCATTCTCATCTCTGTCGATGCCATATTCATCTTTTTTTTCCCAATGGAAAATTCTTCTGCCATCAGCATCATAAGCTCTCTTTCCATGATCTATAGAACTGTCGAGCAATGAGGGTTTATAAAATCGATCGATCATGGAATTACCTGAACCATAGGGACTAGAAGTACAAAAATTGTTGTACCCCTTGGAAAGGTGGTGCCGATCGATGCATGCTGGCTGTCTTCGATTGGTCTAGGGTGTTTGGAAGTGTATAGATCATTATGGATGCAGATCTCTCTTCTGCTCCTCACTGTCGATCGCATGCTGGTACCTGTTCGTCGATCGATGGTTGTTGCTGTTGTCCAAATAAATTTCCTGATTCATTAGCCATAACAACGACATCTGCTACATCCTCCTTAGGAATATTTAGAATTCTCCCATAAAGAGCAATGTGCACGCCTTCTGTGTCTAAGATAACCAACATCTGTATCTTCTGCACTAAGTTCTTGTTCTAGTTTGTGTCTGATATCGTTCAATGGCAATGAGATGTCGTCGATTGATGCTCAATTATCTACTTTCGCATTCATTACCCAGCCAGGTTCTTCCAGTTCCAGCTGCGAGACTAAGTTAGCTCTTCCTCTTTGTAATCTGCATCATATTCTACGTAAGCTTCATCGTATCATCGGTATGCCTGATGTGTGTCGATCGATGCCCGATAATCAAACTATTGGCTGAAAAGGTTCCCCAGCTTCATTAGCCATCGCAAGTATATCTGTAACATTTTCCCTCGTGACATGTAGATTTCTGCCATCCATAGCTCTTGCGTGACCATATGGATCTCTCATAATACTGAACTCGTCTGGTTGTAGATAACCATATTCCTTCCACTTCTCGCAGCTGAATCTAGCTCGGACTCTGAGTTAATACCATATCGATCGATGGTGATTGGTTACCATCGATCGATATCGCATTTCCCGAGTTTAATGCAAACATGAAAAACACCAGCCTCTTCCATAGCAATACCTCAGTGTTCGATTATCTCTTCTTCTCTGTAATATATGTCGTACTCGAGGTAGGCTGGGTTGTAATCGAGATCTGCATGGTAGGTGTTGATCAGGTTTTGAAGGGTGAGTGTCGATCGATAGGGAAGGGGTGGGTGTCGACCGATTGTTGACTGCAAGCTCGTCGATCGATCTGTCTGGGTTGGGTATCGACCGATACTCCATCTTCCGACACTCATTGAAATCATAATCGTAGTAGCATGTGGCCACAAGCTCTGCATCATTAACAAATTCAATCAGAGATAGCTTTGTTCTTATTCTTAACATCATCAAAAATGTTTTGATCAATTAAAGATAGATACAACCTGTTTAACTTCATATCGTAGATAGCTCCCACATGGCCATGAATGCTCTCTCCAAGTAGTAGTGAAGAGTTTCAATCTATCCTGATGTCCATCGCATGGAAGTCTGTTGGGACTAGGTGTGTTAATTTGCACTGGAATATCTTTTACCATCCCTCCTAGAGTTCACTCTTGAGCAGTCTACAAATGTGAAAGAATCATTGGAGAGTTCCACTTTCAGGTTCAGCTCCTCTCCATAGACCTTGGCATAATGCTCACTGATGATCCAGTATCACAGAGGGCATTGGGATATTCGTATTGCCTTGATGAAGCATGGAACCACAAACTTTCTAGGATCACTTTTCTTCCTCAGACAAGTCCTCAGCTTCATCTTCTCTATGAGATGATTGAACATGATCTCTATATCATCATATGTCTCCCTTGTTTCTCTGAAAAAATCAACAATCTGTGAGTATAATAAGTTTCATCAAAAGAAATATCTAGAGGAATTTGAAAACTCTTTTAGCAAAGTTATCCATCTCTTTTTCATTGGCTTCTCTGCGTTGATGTTTTTGGATTTTTTGCTTCGTCTTGGAGTGTACGCATCTTCTCAATCAAGATCCATAGCTTCAGACGTGTCTATATTCTGTTCTGACACCGTCATGGTTGGACGCACAATCAAACTCGCATTGATGTTCAGCATGTCGAACATGGTTTTCTCATCGGTCGATCGATGCTCAGGTCGCACTGTCGATCGATACTCTATCACTCTGTCGGTCGTTGCTCTGAACTATGTGTCGACAACGTTAGTCGATTCACACGAAGCCACTGATACTGCAGGAATCATTGTCGATCGATGGTCATTGCTTGGTGTGATCGACACAAATGGGAACTGCCGAATGACATATAACTTTATACACAGCAAAATCTCCTTCTTGGAGCTTCTCTTCTCTTAACTTCCTACCAAAAATCATCATCAATCAAGGCATTGACGTGGTGCTTCTTGCCCAGCCTCAATCTTTCTCCTTAATCAGGCTCTCATGCCTCATAATGGTTCACTTGTTTGCTATCACTTGATTCTCCCAACTTCTTCACATGGGTGCGAAGGTTTTCGAACTTTGGTATCGAGGTTGAGGTAACAAACCATCTATGTTTCCAGCTGAAATCCAAACAGTCATCTTCTGGTCGTCCCTCTACAACTCTGCAACATCGCTTCAATCTTGCTTTCCTGAGCTTCTGGAGGACTGATTCTGGTAAGTAGGAAGATCCATAAGTCATGTTGTTATTGAAGGACTTTTGATGTGAACCCTGATTAAAAGTTACCTACCTTTGACCACTTCCATAGGAGTTCCTGTTGAAACCTAGATTACCTTGTCTCTCGAAACCATATCCATCGATGTAGTTCACAATCCCCTTCTTCAATCTCATCATCTCCAGACTAATATTGCTTCCTATACTTCGCAAAAATAAACTGCTTCTTGAGAAACTTTCTGACACCTATCCAGCTTTTCCTGACCTTCTTCAATCTGCTCCTTGCTCAACAACTGGAGTTGATTTCCCCTCTCAATATGTGTTCTGGTACCGCTGCCTGGATGCCAGATTCTCAATCAATCTCGTAGCTTCTTCAGGACTCCTAGTGCTGAAATTTCCCTCACTAGTTCTGTGTCCAAAGCCATCTGATATTGTAATCCAATACCTCTGAAATAATTGCTAAGAATATGTACTTCGTTGAACCGTGATGTAGACAATCTCTCTGGTATGACTTGAATCTGATCAAGGAATTTCTGAAAGACTGAAGTTTCTTGTGAAAAAGTAGCAATCTTGCTTCTCAGATCTTCTGCTCTTGCATCATCAAATAAGTTACGCAGAAAGCGTTCCTTGATGTCAGTCCAGGATGTCAGAGATCCTGGTGGTAGCTGCTTAAGCCAATATGAAGCTTCTCCAGAAAGTGAGTACTTAGAGATTACAAAGAGATAGTCCTCAAGGACTCCATTGGCATTAATAGCAGTCACTAAATCCTCAAATCGCTCCAGATGATCCATTGGGTGCTCATGTCGCATGGTAAGGCGTCTGCACTACAAGTCCGAGAAAGCAGGCTTCATCTCAAAATTGTTTCTTTGAAAATCTGGAGGACGAATGGTGGATCTGTTGGCGTAGAACTGGTCTGGACGGTTGTAGTCACCCGGTGTTCTCAGAGCAGCTTGGGCATTAGCTTCAGGTTGAGATACTGCAGCGTATGCTTTCGCTTTTGCTTCTGTATCAGGGATTACAGTCCCCTAATCGTCTATCTTTTTGATCTGCTACATTACGCATATGACCGTTGAGGTCATGCAAGTATCCATTCTCATCTTGAAGCCAATACTAAAGTCGCAAACCATCTTAACTCGTCTGCTACTGTCGATCGATGCGGGTAAGTGGCTGTCGATCGATGCGGTATGATCAATGTCGGTCTATTGCTAGAGTTCAGATTTCGGTCGATGCTGTCCGTAAATAAGTTTCTGCCGACGCTATGTAAATGCTATCGATTGATGCTTGTCATCTCTTTGGCGGATCGTACGTTCGATTTTCTCTGGGTTTGAGAATAGTAGTTCTTGTCCCTTATTTCTCCTGGTACTCTTTTGCATGTACCTGAAAAACAAAGAAAAAGAAAAATTTAGTAACTTGAAATTAAAAACAAGCCTAGACTAAATCCTAGAAATTAAATCTAATGGCAATCAATGCTCCCCGGCAACGGCGCCAAATTTGACATGATGTGTTTATTGTTCTAGCAGGGTATGAATATCCTAAAAAATTAACTATCAAATTAACTCTAATCTTAACACACAAATAATACTCTTGTCAAGAGAGATCATGTGTAGTACTTAGGAATCGAATCCACAGAGAGCAATGACACACAATAGATTTCTTATTTCTAAACACTATGCTAGATAAATATATTATTAGTAGCAAACAATCAATTTAAGGAAATATTCCTTATCAAGATGTATAAATGCAATATGGAAATATGATAATAATGTAAATATGGAAATATGCTATTAAACTGACTAGATGAAAATGTAAGTATGTTGGACTTATGGTTTCAAGCTTAAATGGATTATAAGGAATATGAAGCACGGAAATGTAACTATTCTAGAACTCAAATATTAACTATTTTGACCCTTTTAACTCTAACTCTCGTATGCAAGCAAAAGGAAAGACCATCGATCGACGGCTAGGGCATGATGGCATTCGATGGTGAAATCATAAGGAAGTGTGAACGAGATTTGATAAGTTCACCAAACTAATTAGACCATCTCTCACATGTGCCTAACAACCTAGTTCAATAGAGTCTATTCTGGCACAGAACCTACTCTCGTAGTCGTCCATGTCCTACTTTCGAGATCATAGTTAGCTACTCTAGAATGCAAGAAATAAGCACAACTCAATTGATGGATATTAGCTTAACCTAGCAATCCTAATTTTGGGCTAATCCATGATTGCTATCATTCAACCCTAAATCTAGTTGATAACTACTCAGACATAATCAAAGCAAGAACAATAGTCTCAATATAATGCATAGATAAAATACAGGGGCTCCAATACAAATCTTCCTAAGGAGCTGTGAATCTTCTCCCCTAAAAACCCTAAATCTATAATAGAGAACTAAAAATCTCCAGCCCCCTCTGTTTTCTGTGTAATACATAAAGCATAATATAAAACCCTAAAATCTTGGCCAAAACTCGTCCAGGGCTTCTACGTCATTTGTCTCTAAGTTGGGCTTTAAATTGGATGTCTGTGATTTGGCTGTCGATCAATGTCAAGTGTGCACATCGATCGATCTTGGTCTTGTAACATCGGCCAAAGTTAAGGTAGTGTCGTTGATCGATGACAGTCTTGTACTTTGACTCTTTATATGATCAGCTACATATTTTTCTTCTCTAAATGTTCCAAAAGCTCCAAGTATCTGCATAGATCTCCAAAACTGACCTGGACCTGTAAAGACCCTAAGACATAGTCTAGACACACATAATAGACCCTAAATAGAGCCTATAACATGGACTAAAACTTGTAAAAAATAGGCTATATCAAACACAGAAATATAGTGTTACGAGTTATAGTAGAATCGTGGTTAGTTATTATCTTATTATTGTTGAATATTGGTGATTGATTGTCGTGCAGGTTTCTAACATTAAGATCTAATTCCAGCTCAAGTACCGGATTAGGCTTGGTGTCTGCTTGGGTTAGTGTAGACCCGATGTTCGTTATTATTTTGTTTGAGTGATTGCTTATGAAGGGTGGTGGATATTGAAAGCTATGCGGTAGCATTGATTGACCGATCATGTTCTTGTCTGATTGTTGGTTGATATACCTTGTTATTTACCAGTTTTAGACCGTCATTTGGACCCTATTTGGAGTCTATTATGTGTGTCCAGACTGTGTTTTAGATTCTTTTCAGGTCCAAGTACGTTCTGAAGCATTATGGAGATTATGGAGCTTGCTATAGCATTCAGAAGAGATATCCACTAGTTTTGCATATTCAGCTAAGTACGAGTCAAAGTCAACAATGACCATCAATCGACGGAGAATCCTTGTTGTCGATCGACGGCCAACTCGCAGAGTACTGGCCGACTTCAAGCCTAACTAAAAAAAATTCCAAGAATGCCCCTGGATGAGTTTGACCTAGTTTATATGGTTCTAAAAAACAGAGATAGGAGGAAAACACATTTACTTTTACAGCTTTTTGTTTTCATACATTAGTAGTTTAGCAGAGAAGAACATAACTCCTTCAGAGATTTGTATTGGAACCCCCATTATTTGTTTTATGCATTATATTATTCAGTTCATCATGTCTGAGTATTTTACTTGTTAGATTTAGGGTTATGAAAGGTATTGATGAATTAGCCCCAAAATAGGATTGCTAGTGTAAGACCCGATCCTGGTCTCTTGGCCCAACTGGACCCGTAGGCTTAATTTCCAGAAACATTGCTTGTTTGATTCATTTTATCAATTATTTACTAAGTCATATTTGAAATATTAGGTTCATAAACAATCAACCAGATAGTATAATAATACATAGAATGAGTTACTTTGTGTTACCTAGAAATATGTGATCCAATACATAGTTTACTACAATTCTCATAAACGATAAGTAATCTCATCCCTAACATCATCTAACCAACGCCACACAGCCTCTCACTGATAGAGTCTTCATGGCTCATTGGCTTGACCACGATCATCCTCAGTTCGTGAAACCACAACCAACGTAAGCATTAATCATAACCGAAGACAGAGCGGTTGATTCTACAATGCTTGGCTTGGTTCCTAGAACTGTGATAAACCTCAATAAATACAATCACAGAATAATCAGAACTTGTCTACCATTTCCAAAGTCGATCATCCAACCACCCCACATGACTTAGAATAGATAGACAATCAAAATAAAACAACAGAACATGACCAGAACCGTATCATCCCAAAGACCAATCCGCTTATCCGGATAGATTATAGGTTCAACCGGCCATTCTTGAAGTCCGGCCCATAAGCCCCAAGACTTCCTTACTTGATCTGGCACTAAGCATGGATCCATAAAACCGAGTAAGACCCCAAACCTATCCAGATTGTTTAGAAACTGATCAGACCTTGAGACTCATTACCCCGGTTAAACGAACTGTGTATATGCCCTGACTGTAAAAGCCATGGACTGAATCATATAGATCCGATGTAATCTGCATCTGATGATACTGTTTAGAACATGCACCCTTTGGTCTTCGTACCCTTTGATATTTGTAACCCTGATAGGGCCTGATATTTGCCACTATTGTGCCATGATATCAGCCCTATTTAGAGTCTATTATATGTGTTTGGAGTATGTTTTAGAGTATTTTTCAGGTTCAGGTACTTTCTGGAGAATTTTGGTGATTCTGGAGCTTTTAGAGATGCAGAATTGCGCAGATGCATCATATGTTTAGATATGGATGAAGACTTTCCCACGGTTCAATTGAGCTGATAGAGCTATGGGTTAGCTTTCAAATGCCGTCAGTTTGAGGTCCATCGGACGGTTAGATCAAAAGTTATGCCCCGATTTACTGAAGAGTAGTTTGTCTGCCTTGCGAGAGGAAGCTGTCGATAAGATGAATGAGTGTCGATCGACGCACAGACTTGGTGTCGATCGACGGGGATCCCAGAGTACAGGCCCGACTTGTTTTTTGGCCCGACAAATTACCAAAATACCTATGGACGATCTAAAACCCTATTTATATGTTTCTATGCCATTGTTTAGGGACCAAGCTTTATTCTATCTATTGTTTTAGTGTTAGGAGAGAAGGGAGGAACTCCTTCAGAGTCCTCCTGGAGCTCCTTCGGTTCTTTATTTGACTTCTATTCTATATATATTCTATTCATCTATGATTTCTATGGCAAAGATCATGGCTAAGGAGATATCTTGTCAGGTTTATGGTTTATTAATGGTATTGATGGATTAGCCAAACAATAGAATTGCTACGGTGATTATTAGATCTATCAATAGAATTGTGTTTATTTCTTGTGTTCTAGAGTAGCTAACTAGAACCCTGATCATAGGATAGTTAGGCGTAAGCGAGAGCATGGTCTACTACCAGAATTTGTCATGTTGAGCTAGGTTGCTAGAAACAAATGAGAGTTGATTTAGTTAATTTAGTGAACTTATCGAATTAGGTCGTAAAAGTTTGACTCAAGAGACCATCGATCGACGCAGGATAATTGACATCAATCGACGGTCATCTCATGCCAACAAGCGAGAGCTGAGACATAGGACTTAGTCAATAGATTAGACTCGCAGTGAGTGCTGGTTGTCTATTACATTAGATATTGAATTCTATGATTAATACCCTTAGCTTCTATCCTCTATAATCCACTTGTCAGAAACCTTAGATCTAGCTATTTATTTTTATTGTTTACTTACCAATCAATCAAAGGGTTTTTTCAAAAACAATCTAAAAATTCAAGTCAAACCCAAAACCAACCTCTTTTTTTTAGTTACTATTCATCATTGAATATTCCATAATACCCATAAGTTTTTGAATTATTTACAAATTTGCCATTATTATTTATTTATTTATTAATTTCGAAAAATACAAAAAACCAATACACCCTAAACATTTCTTCTTAATTACAACTATCCATCATCATCAATATTTTTCAACCACCATGAACCACCATTTTTTGATCTCTTAAAGCTTTAGAATTGAATTTTCAACCACTTTTTTTCTCATTCTAAACAAGCAAATCTTCATTTCCTCTAATTTTCTCTACATTTCCATCTAAAAATCTCTCTTTACCTTCATTTTCATAATCATAAAATTCATAATTTCGTGTTTTTTCACTTGTGAATCGTCAAAAATGTTTCCTTTGGGTCATTATTGGAGTTTGGACGGTTGAAAAGACTGGAAACGAGCTTCACACTGCAAAAAAGTAACTATTTCCATGGTTTAAGTCGTTTCTCAGATCTGTGTCGCGATAATAGATTATTTTATATGTCTACGCCCTTATGTAGACATACAATGCAGTCTATTTTTCAACGCACATGTCAGTTTTGCAATTGACTAAACGGATTTTTTTTGTAACGTAGCCTTCCCCCGACAGTCTACATCTTAACCTTTGACAACAAAAACAAAAAGTACGTAGACCTACAAAGACGACTACGCAAAAGAGGTTAGTTTTGCATTTGAATGAACTTTTGACTTTTCATAAGCAGACTTCAACATAAGTCTACGAAGCGTAGACTTCAACATAAGTCTACGAAGAGGTCAGTTTTGCATTTCATCAAAAATTTTGACTGCGTTGAAAAGGTTAGTTTTGTGTTTGACTAAAACTTTTCAAAAATAATTAATTTTTTTTAATATGTAAACTTCATATGCAGTCTTCTCTTCCCGAAAAAAAATGTAGACTACCCATGAAGTCTATTTTTTTATTTTGGTCAAATGCAAAACTGACTCTTCGGATTTGAGAGTAGACTTCTTGCGAAGTCTTCAAAGCTGTAGACGTTCATTTCAATCTACCCCTTATAAAGTCAAACATAGTCAATTGCAAAACTAACCTCATTCAAAAAAAATAAAACATGTAGACTGTATATTTAGTCTACCTCTGAAAGTTAAATCTTGGAAAATTCTGGTCAATAGCGAAAACTAACATTTTTGAAGTTGTAGACTGAAAACGAAGTCTGCTTATATAAAATCACAATTTTTTTCAACTATAAAAAGTAACCCGTAAAATGGTCAATTGCAAAAACTAACCCAAAGAGTAGACCTATATGACCGTCTACGGATGCAAACTGAAAAGAAAGTCTACCACTTTGTAGACTGAACATGGAGTCTATTTCGAAATATACATTAAAAGTTAATTTGTGTACTATGCATTAAATTTTTTCACAATTTTTTTCGTTTGAAAGTGTGTAATAGTTAATCCTAATGGGTTTGAGTGATTTTGGATAGAAAAACTGTTTTAATTATGAAAGTATAATACTTTTGATTTTGCTATATTGCCAGGAAACAATTGTAGACATATTAGTAAGTCTACGTTAATTGTCACAGTGCAAACAACCGGGTCACATCCAAACTGTCCAGGTTAAACAAGTGTTGTCTTACTGCTTTGGATGTTGTCTTATGTATTATCTCTTATGTGTTGAATTAATCAATTGTACTGCTTTGGATGGTGTCTTATTGCTTTGGATGTTGTCTTATGTCTTACATATTGAACTTATCAGTTGTATTGTCGCTTTGAATGTTGTCTTAATTGATGAACTTTTGTTGAAATCGTAGATCTTAATTTTTCTATTACTTTGAGTTCTAATGTTACTTTTTGTCGTGCAGACCAACATGTTAGTCTTCTTGAACAGATAGTAGACTTTTTTTTAAGTCTTTTATAGAGGAAGACTAATATGTAAATCTCTGGATTGTATTGGAGTTGTACTTTTGGTCGAATATGAATTAAAATCTCTGAAAGTAGAGTACTATACTGATACAAAGGATGATATTTTGATAGATAGTCGAGTACCAGACTTCTGTAAAAGAAGACTAATACTTAAGTCTGCTGCAAGCAAATTACATAAGTTTGTTACAACCATATGTCTGGTACAACAGCCTGATACAACCGTCTGTTACTCACAGTTCTTGAGCTCCTCCCTAGAGAATACAACCTCGATAGGAAATCAAGCTTATCCATTTTGTAACATGCACCAAGAAGACACAAACAAAGAATTATACAGTGTATTCTACACGAGAAGTCTACAATTTAAAATGAAGCTTACACGAGAAGCCTATAAATTTAAACATCAGTGTACTACAAATTCAAAACATCAGTTTACATGAGAAGACTCAAATTTAAAATATCAGTTTACAAATTCAAAACATCAGTCTACAAATTTAAAATATCAGTCTACAAATTCAAAATATCAGTCTACAAATTTAAAATATCAGTTTACAAATTCAAAATATCAGTCTACAAATTCAAAATATCAGTCTACAAATTCAAATATCAGTCTACAAATTCAAAATATCAGTTTACAAATTAAAAATATCAGTCTACAATTCAAAACTTCAGTCTACAAATTCAAAATATCAGTCTACAAATTCAAAATATCAGTCTACAAATTCAAAATATCAGTCTACAAATTCAAAACTTTAGTCTACAAATTCGAAACTTCATACTACACTTCAAAATGAAGTATACTCACCAGAAGCAGAGAAATGGATTAGAGAGGATGCACTGCTCGTTAGAGAAATGGATCTAAGACTGGCCGACTCAGATCTGAATCAAAAGAAACTAAAAGGTTAGTAAACAAGGATGAGCTTGTTAGGTTATTAGTTAAACGAGAGATAGAGATGACAGAGAGACGTACGTCGGAAAGATGAAACACAGTCCCTTGCTGGCTAGGAAAGAGAGATGAAGTAGAAGCCATGATACTGACCGGAAGTAGAGATCTGGACGAGAAGCACCGTTCCTTAGAAGTCGCCGGCTCAGATCTGAAAAGAGAAAATGGTAAAGGTGGTCACTTTTTATCAACAGAGAGGTAAAGCATATACATTTAACTTACCAGAGCAATGGAGCATACAGAGACAAAGTGGATGGGAAACTGCGTGGATCGAGTTCGCCAGAAATCTCGCCGGAAATTGCCTAGAGAGAGATACGGCGAAGTTTAGTTTTTTTTTTACCCAAAAAGCTTGAGAAATCGTATTTATATACTAGGTTAAATTGTGTGTAGACTGAAAAAGGTCTACATATATGTAGACTTTATAATATGTCTACGAAACCCTTAACCACAAATCTCAAACCGTAAATGTTTTATTTGATCATCAAATTATATTGGTTAAATCCGGTTAGGTTAAATTGTGTGTAGACTGAAAAAAAAGGTCTACATATATGTAGACTTTATAATATGTCTACGAACTCCTTAACCACAAATCTCAAACCCTAAATGTTCCTCAAAAATGTTTAATTATATAAATTTTTAATTTTTTACTTCATATTATCCATTATATTAATGATTAGTTAAAAATATTACAACAATTATTTTTATGCATTTTTAAAATTAAATTATTAGAGAAAATTATGGTATATACTATATAACAAGTCTACCAAATGAATAGACTTCGTACGAGGTCTACATATATGTAGACTTCTTTATGTTACGTGTAGACTAACAAAGGATAGAAACGTAAAATATACTTCTGTTTTTTTGTTTGGTCATAAGGGTTAAATAGTATTTTTATCACCCTTGTAGGTTGGTTTTGCATTTGATTGAAATTAGGGTACACTTATAGGTTTAAATTGAAATTTTAGGTTGTTTTTAGCAAATCCCCATCAATCAATTATCTGCTACAATTTATTTTACTGCTTATTAATCTATTTGCCTAGCTTAATCGCGACTGTATTGAGTTTATTGTGTGGCCCACGCTCCCTGTGGATTCGATCCCTAAATACTACAATTTGCATTCTCTTGGCAAGAGTACTTCGTAGGGTTAATTTGATTGAATTTGCATTGAAATACAGAAAAACCCTCCTGTCAAATTTGGTGTCGTTGCCGAGGAGCAAGGATTCGCCATTAGACTCAATTTGTTTGATTTAGTCTAGGTACATAATAGTACTAGGAGACAATGAGGAGAGAATTTTGGGTTCTTCAAAAAAGGAACCTGCTGATTCGCGCACAATCCATAAGTCTACGAGGGCAGTAGACTCCCTCCAAGCAGTGATCGCTAGCAAAGAGAAGCGAGCATCGATCGACACCAATACTTCAATGTCGATCGATTCTAAAATAACGACATTGATCGATACCCACACTACGTCGTCGATCAATACTACTTGCGAGAAGATAGAGAAGGTCGAAGTACTCATACTAAGAGTTGACAAGAATGACCTCCTATGGGATGAAAAAGGTCGTGCGCACAACAGTGCAGGACAATTGATTCATTCACAGGGGACTACGATCCCTGATGCTACTACTATTACTGTGAATTCTGGTATTGAACGACAAAAGGCACTTAGAGACTATAACAAGCCTGAGGAATGTCTTTGAGCTGAATCTTACATATATCTCTCTTGTGGGTCAGTATCCTTTTCATGGTCTTCCTTATGAATGTCCCATAAACCACCTTGAATCATTCAATGATTTAGCATCGACCATAAAGTGCAATGGAGTCTCTAAAAATTACTACTTCTACAACTATTCCCATACTCTCTTGCTGGAGAACCAGCATGTTGGTTCAAGAGGTTGCCACCAGGATCTCTCACTACCTTGAATGACATCACGAACACCTTCCTCATCAACTTTATCTACGATACTGAAGAAAATGTGAAGATTGAGATGGAATCTATGTTGAGATATATGGTAAAAGAAGAAAAAGAAGATGGATATGGAGAGCTGAGCAGAGTAGAAGAAGCCGATATTAGTGATCCGACTTCAGCATCGATCAACACTAATAATTCAACGTTGATCGACGTTAAGACCTCAGCATCGATCGACTCCACTTTCGAGAAGGCAGAGGAAATTGAAGTTCTTATACTTAAGGCTGATGAGAATGGGATCGTTTGAGACGAAGAAGGTCGTCCTCGCAACAATATATGACAATTGATTAATGCACAAGGATCTGTAATCCCTGATGTCATTGTTGTTTCTGAGATAAATGACTTCCAGATGAGCGTGAATGGTATGATTGGGCAGCTCATAACTCTTTTCAGGTTTTGCCTCATGAAGATCTGAAGGAACACATCGAAGAACTTGTGGATCTAGTCTCTAGGAGCGAGCAGAATGAATTTTCTGAAAACCACATGCTCTGCAAGATCTTCCCTATTCTATCTCTAGGAATGCATTTAGCTGGTTTAGTCGTTTGGAACCACGATCTATGACTCGCTGGGATGATACTGAAGAGCATTCCTTTATGAATTTCTCGATGAAGCTGCAGCAGCTCGAAAAAAATATCAACGATAAGTGAGAC
The DNA here is from genome assembly GCA_905132765.1 of Moricandia arvensis. Classification (NCBI taxonomy): domain Eukaryota; kingdom Viridiplantae; phylum Streptophyta; class Magnoliopsida; order Brassicales; family Brassicaceae; genus Moricandia; species Moricandia arvensis. The sequence continues at coordinate 19,216 of CAJHQP010006600.1, read as the reverse complement.
AAGATCCTTGAAATTTGGTAAAATAAGAAAGAAGACGAGATTCCACGATAGCTAATTGAGTAAGTAGCAATGGGTATTAAGTTTCGTTGATATGAGCCAAGAAGAGCAGAAGAATCTGATATTATTGATCCGATCTCTGCGTCGATCGACACTAAGATCTCAACGTTGATCGACCCTAATACCGCAGCATCGATCGACACTAACCCCGGTTATCGATCGACACCACTCGACATCCATGAAAGATCGAGTTATCTTCAGGACATTGAAGACTCGACACTAAAGAGCACCGCTGTATCAAGTTGTTATCATGCTCTAGATGTAGACAGAGAAATCACCATAGAGGATAGAGAACAAATTGGGTATTTGGATTCGAGTAGGAAAGTCAATGTGGAAGACTTCTTAGAGCTGGAGAAAAGATTGAAGATATGGATCATGACTTGGAGATGAAGCTTGATGGTGATCAGCACACTTCGGGAAAAGATCTAAAGACTTCACCAAAGGCTAAAATCGATAGACATCCACCTAATGATATCGATCGACACCCACCGGATGATATCGATCGACACCGCCCATCCAACAACGATCGACACTCCTTGTTGGACGAACAGCCAGGTTACATGATTGAACCAGGACCAGTTGAGGAGAGAATGCACGTGTCCAAGACCTCACATCTTGCTGTCCCTAAACATCAAAGACCACCTATCTACACAGAAGAAGCTGATGGCTTTCACAAAAGAGTGAAGAGGATACATGATCCTATGAAGATTGTGGATCCATGCGCTGTATTTGAAGTTGATTCTCCTATTCCACCAGATGGAAGTGTGCATATGGATCCCTACGTTGAGGTATTTGATGATCCTCTTTATGCAGTAGATTATCAGAGAGTATTGAAGTATGAAGGTGGCGTTGACCAAGGACCATCGGTCACAACATCAATTGACACCATCATTGGTGAATCGATCGACGCCACTATTGGAGCATCGATTGATATCAACACTAGAGTGTCAATCGACGCTCATCAAGGATAAGAGCATAATAAGTTTGAAGTATCTCTTAATCTCTTCGATGGAGGCACCACGAGATCAGGAAAGTCTAGGGGAAGGAGCAGAAAAAAGATGGATAAGACGAAGACGAAGAGTAACTGGAAGAAGACGAAAGAACCACGGGTGGTTCTGAATTGTCATTTATTCCCCACTTCTCAGATGGTGTCAGAAAATACAGAGTGCACAGCACATGCTTCTCGCAGCCATTTGGAAAGCTTCGAGCACCCCTTATTGCTGAGATGATAGACAAAGGAGAAGAGTTAATGGAGGCTTTCACAAAAAGGGTGATGAACCTGAAGATATTGGATATTGGGAATTGTTTTGGCGCAAGTCCCCAATCTCATAAGAACTGAATTAGAACTCCAAAACGTCAAGCTAAAGACTATAACCAAGCGCTTAGTGGGAGACAATCCACTGTTTAGTAAGTTTTAAATTTTATTTTACTTTCATTTATTACTGATTTTTTTTCGTTTTCGCTTTATTTCAGCTAAAAAAGGATCTGAGGAAGATAGTCTGCACAGAGCATCGACTGACACTTGATCACTATCGATCGACGGATCAAACCCAACATCCATCGATCGCCACTTAACTGTGTCGATCGACGGTCACCATCAGCAAGCAAGTATATCGCTTTTCCTTATCAAAATTTCGTCCTTATGATTTATTTTCTTCACCAATCTCAGACTGTATAACACTGGAGATAGTGTTTTTAAGTCTAGGGGAGGTATTACTAATATTGTGTTCTATTTGAGTAATATTTTCTATAATTATAAAAAAGTAACAGAGTACAAACTTCCAGGTGTACCATCGATTGACACTGAAGAATAAACATCGATCGACCATGGATCATGACCATCGGTCGAAAGCATCCATCAGCCATCTATCGACACTCTTTTACAGAGTCTGGTATAGAGTTTCTCTCTTAAGTATTTACTTATGATTTGTTTTTTCCTAACCAATCCGGGACGGATTACACTAGGGACAGTGTAATTTAATTATGGGGGAGGTTCGCTGATGCTATTTGATTTGTTTTGAGTCTTATTTACTATATATACATATATATATAAGTTTTTCAAAAAATTTATTGAGTGAAGAAGGAGACTATGATCAAGATTTATTATTGACTAACCACATTATAGCAAACCATTCTTAGACGGTTGTTTGCAGATATTACTAGAGATACCAAACTGGATCATACTGTCACTATATCACACTTGCTTAGAAAGTTTGAAGGAACCAAAGCTGATTTCCAACAGTAGTCCTGACATTATTTGTTTGCTTTGGGATTTGGTATACACTGGATCAGATTCCTTCTGCAAGTCTGGAAGGTAAAAGTCTGTGTGCTTATGATTCCCCTCTCTCTCCCCTTCAGATTAAAAAAGGAATCGAACAGGATTTGGTGGCTACAACCATTAAAGCTTGATTCATATGATCCTAGAAAGAGATAAAGGTCAAAAAGAAGTGAACAGGTTTTAGTGGCTACAACATTAGAGCTTGATTCATGGAAGTTGATATAGCCTATTTATTCTCACTTTCAGGCCATGTTACAGGCTCTATTAGGGTATATTATGTGTGTCTAGACTATGTTTTAAGGTCTTTTATACGTCCAAGCACGTTTTGGAGATATATGGAGATACTTGAAGCTTTTGGAGCATTTAGAGGAGATTAATCAGTAGCTGATCATTGTGAGAGTCGAAGTACAAGACTGTCATCGATCGACGACACTATCTCGGCGTCAAACGATGTTACATGAAAAAGATCGATTGATGTTGCACATTTGACATTGATCGATGACCAATTCGCAGACAGCCAATTTCAAGCCCAAGTTAGAGACATGACACAAGATTACAAGATTACCCCTGGACGAGTTTTGACGTAGAATTTAGAGTTTTATATTATACTTTATGTATGGCACCAAAACGTGTGTACTGGGGTGCTGGGTAAGTTTGTGTGTGTGTGTGCACCAGCACTCCATCATAGTTTTATGATTTATTTAGGGAGAAGATTCATAACTCCCTAGGGAGATTTGTATTGGAACCCCAATATTTTATCTATGCATTATATTTAGATTATTATTCTTACTTTGATTATGTCTGAGTAGTTACATATTAGATTTAGGGTTGAATGATAGCAATCATGGACAGAACAAGTAGTCCAACTCGCCCGTTAGGAAAGTGGATTATAGAGGATATAAGCTAAGGGTATTAATCATAGAACTCAATATCTAATGTAAAAGACGACCAACTCTCGCTACGAGTCTAATATATTGACTAAGTCCGATGTCTCAGCTCTCGCTTGTTGACACGGAATGACCGTCGATCGATGGCAATGATCATGCATCTATCGATGGTCTCTTGAGTCAACCTTTATGACCTAATTCGATAAGTTCACTAAATTAACTAATTCAACTCTCGTTTGTTTCTAGTAACCTAGCTCAACATGATTAATTCTGGTAGTAGACCATGCTCTCGCTTGCGCCTAACTATTCTTTGATCAGGGTTCTAGTTAGCTACTCTAGAACACAAGCAATAAACAAAATTCTATTGATAGATCTAATAATCACCCTAGAAATTCTATTGTTTGGCTAATCCATCAATACCATTAATAAACCCTAAACCTTACAAGAGATCTACTCAAACATGATCTTTGTCACATAAATCATAGATGAATAGAATGTATATAATATAAAACAAAGGAATTCCAGTAGGACTCTAAAGGAGTTCCTCCTTCTCTCCTAACCCTATAACAATGAATAAAAGAAAACTTGTTTAGCATAGCTGTCAACAATGGCTTAGAAAACATATAAATAGGGTTTTAGGTCGTCCATGGGTATTTTGGTAATTTGTGATGGCTTATGGGCTTAAGTCAGCCATAAAACAAGTCGGGCCTGTATTCTGGGATCACCTTCGATCGACAATCATTCATCTTCTCGACAACTTCCTCTTATGAGGCAGAAAGACCACTCTCCAGTAAAACAGGCATAACTTTGGCTATCGGATCCTGACTGACCTCAAACCGGTGGCTTTGGAAAGCTAACTCAAAGATCTATCTTGTTTCAAAAGATCTGCTCAATCTTACCGTAATAGGGTCTCCATCCATAGATAAAAAACTGACGCATATCTGAAGTTATGCATCTCTAAAAGCTCCATAATCAACAAAGTTCTCTAGAACGTACCTGAACCTGAAAATACTCTAAAACAGACTCCAACCACATAATAGACTCTAACTAGGGCTGATATCATGGCACAATGGTGGTAAATATCAGGCCCTATCATCTCCCTAAGACATAACCTTTTGTTTGTCCTCAAGCAAAAAAACCTGTGAAAGAGGTTTTAAAAAGCGGAGACTGAGATAATGTCTAAGTTTAACTATCACCCTACTTTGTTTCAACCACATCCTATCAGGTCAATCATAGAAAAAAATTATATACCCTATCCTAGTATAGCAACCAAATCCATTCTACCTACAACTTAGCAAATACTAGTCTGACTCACCCCTCTACTAATTTCATTTCAGCTGAATCGCACCGTGGGAAGGTCTCCATTCATAGTTAAACATTTGACGCATCTGTGCAGTTCTTCATCTCTATAAGCTCCAGAATCACCAAAGTTCTACAGAACGTACTTGAACATGAAAATACTCTAAAACATAGTACAAACACATATAATAGACTCTAAATAGGGATGATATCATGGCATAATAGTGGTAAATATCAGGCCCTATCAACTCCCCTAGAGTTAACCTTTTGCTTGTCCTTAAGCAAATAAAGCCTGTGGAAGAGGTTTTGAAAAGCGGAGACTCACATAATGTGTAACTATAACTATCACCCTACTTTGTTGCAACCACATCCTATCAATTCAATCACAGAGAAACATTATATACCATATCCTATTATAAAAACCAAATCCATTCTACCAACAACTCAGCAAATACTAGTTTGACTCACCCCTCTAATGATTTTATTTCTTTGCATAAAATAAATGTGTATGCTTTACATTGGGAGTATCGATCAAAGGACAGATGGACTCTTACCCCTGCAAGTATCTGAGTATACATGTAGTCTTCTCTGATCCCTTTCCCCACTCTCTTCTCACTTCTCTCAGTCAATGTCTCTCATCTTTTGAGAGTATCATTTTATTTTCTTAATTGACTGAGATATTTGGACATGCTTCCATGAATCAAACCCTAATGGTTTTTGCCACCATATCATGTTCACTTCTTTTTGACCTTTAACTCTTTCTACAATCATATGAATAAAGCCTTAATGGTTGTAGCCACCAAAACCTGTTCGATTCCTTTTTAATATGAAGGGGAGAGAGAGGGGAATCAGAAGCGCACAAACTTTTACCTTCCAGACTTGCAGAAGGAATCTGATCCGATGTATACCAAGCGCCAAAGAAAGCAATTAATGTCAGGACTAGTGTTGGAAATCAGTTTCGGTTCATTCAAATTTCTAAGCAAGAGTTATATAGCGGCAGGATGATCCACTTTGGTATCTTTAGTAATCTTTGCGAACAACCTTCTAAGAATGGTGCTAAAATGTGGTTAGTCAATAATAAATCTTGATCGTAGTTCCTTTCTTTACTCAATAAAACTTTTTGAAAAACTTATAGATATATAGTAAATAAGACTCAATAAAAATCAAATAGCATCAGCGAACCTCCCCCAAAATTACATTACACTGTCCCCAGTGTAATCTGTTCTGGATTGGTTAGGAAAAAGCAAATCATAAGTAAATAGTTTAAGAGAGAAACTCAATATCAGACTTTGTAAAAGACTGGCGATCGATGGCCGATGGATGGTATCGACCGATAGTCATGATCCATGGTTGATCGATATTTATTCTTCAGTGTCGATCGATGGTATACCTGGAAGTGTATACTCTATTCTTTTGTTTTTAAAATTATAGACAGTAAAACTCAAAATAGAACACAATATCAGTAATACTTCCCCCAGACATAAAAAACACTATTACCAGTGTTATAAGTTTGAGATTGGTGAAGAAAATAAATCATAAGAACCAAATTTAACAAGGAAAAATGATATACCTGCTTGCTGATGGTGACCATCGATCGACACAGTTAAGTGGCGATCGATCGATACTAGGATTACTCCATCGATCGACAGTGATCAAGTGTCGGTCGATGCTCCGTGCAAACTATCTTCCTCGTTTTTTGTTCCCTTTTTTTAGCTGAAATAAAGCAAAAAAAAACAAAAAAAATCAGTAATAAATGAATGTAAAATAAAATTTAAAACTTACTAAACAGTGGGTTGTGACACTTGGTGTTTTTATTTTGTAACATGGTATAAATATCCTAAAAAAATAACTGTCAAATTAACCCTTAATCCTAACACACAAAGTAATATTTTTGCCAAGAGAGATCAGGTGTAGTACTTAGGGATAATATCCACAGAGAACAATGACACACAATAGATTTCTTATTTCTCAAGACTAAGCTATGTAATTATATATATTGGTAACAAGTAATCATGTCAAGGAAATATTCCTTATTAGAAGGTATAGATGCAATGTGAAAATATGCTAATAATGTAAATATGGAAATATGATGATAGATTAACTAGATGCAAATGTAAATATGCTAGATCTAGGATTTCAAGCTTAATGAATTATAGGGAATAGGAGGCACAAATATGTAAATATTCTAGAACTTAAATATTAACTATTCTGACCCTTTTAACTCTAACTCTCGTATGCGAGCAAAAGGAAAGACCATCGATCGATGGCTAAGGCCTGGTGTCGATCGACGGTGAAATCAGAAGGAAGTGTGAACGAGATTTCATATCTTCACCAAGCTAATTAGACCAGCTCTCACATGCGCCTAACAACCTAGTTCAATGGAGTCTGTTCTGGCACAGAACCTACTCTCGTAGTCGTCCATGCATGTCCTACTTTCGAGATCTTAGTTAGCTACTCTAGAATGCAATCATTAAGCACAACTGAATTGATGGATATTAACTTAACCTGGCAGTCCTACTTTTGGGCTAATCCATCCATGATTGCTATCATTCAACCCTAAATGTAGTTGATAACTTTCCATACATAATTAAAGTAAGAATAATAATCCGAATATAATGTATAGATAAATACTGGGGTTCCAATACAAATCTCCCTAAGGAGTTAGGAATATTCTCCCTAAATGAATCCTAAAACTATGGAGTGCTGGTGCACGCACACACTTTGCCACAAACCTAGGCACCCAGCACCCTCTTGCACTTTCTGGTGCAATTCATAAGTATAAATATAAAACCCTAAAGTCTGAGTCAAAACTCCTCCAAGGGTAATCTTGTAATCTTTTGTCTTGTCTCTAACTTGGGCTTGAAAATTGGCTTTCTCCGAATTGGACATCTATCGATGGCAGATGTGCAATATCGATCGATCTTGGTCATGTAACATCGGTCGACGCCAACATTGTGTCGTCGATCGAGGGTAGTCTTGTACTTTGACTTTCACAACGATCAGCTACGGATTATTCTCCTTTAAATGCTCCAAAGGCTCCAAGTATCTCCATATATTTCCAAAACGTACCTGGACCTGTAAAGACCTTAAAACATAGCATAGACACACATAATATATCCTAAAAAAGCCTATAACATGGTCTAAAAATGGTAATAAATAGACTATATCACCTCCCCCAGACTTAACCTTTTGCTTGTCCTCAAGCAAACAAGCCTCTGAAAAAGGTTTTAAAAAGCGAAGACTCACATAATTTATAAGTATAACTGTCACATTAGTTTATTGCAACCACATCCTATCAAGTAAATCACAGAGAAACTTTATATACCATATCCTAGTATAGCAACCAAATCCATTCTACCAACAACTTAACAAATACTAGTCTGACTCGCCCTTCTACTGATTTCATTTCTTTGCATAAAATAAAAGTGCAAGCTTTACCTTGGGAGTATCAATCAAAGGATATATGGACTCTTACCTCTGCAAGTATCTGAACGCACAGGTAGCCTTCTCTGATTCTTTTCCTCTCTATCTTCTCACTTTTTCTCAGTCAATGTCTCCCTCGTTTTAAGGGTATCATTTTATTTTTTTAATTTAATGGATATTTGGATAGGCTTCCATGAATCAAGCCCTAATGGTTTTTGCCACAAGATCATGTTCACTTGTTATTGACCTTTATCTCTTTCTAGGATCATATGAATCAAGTATTAATGGTTGTAGCCACAAATCCTGTTCGATTCCTTTTTTAATCTGAAGGGGAGAGAGGGGAATCAGAAGCACACAGACTTTTACCTTCTAGACTTGCAGAAGGAATCCGATCCAGTGTATACCAAATCCCAAAGCAAGTAAATAATGTCAGGATTAGTGTTGGAAATCAGCTTTGGTTTCTTCAAACTTTCTAAGCAAGTGTGATATAGTGGCATGATGATCCACTTTGGTATATCTAGTAATCTCTGTAAACAACTTTCTAAGAATGGTGCTTATAGCATGGTTAGTCAATAATAAATCTTGATCATAGTCCTCTTCTAGACTCAATAAAACTTTTTGAAAGACTTATATATATATAAATAAAACTCAATAAAAAAAATAGCATTAGTGAACCTCCCCCAGACTTAAATTACACTGTCCCCAGTAATCCGCCCCGGATTGGTTAGAAAAATTAAATCATAAGTGAATAGCTTAAGTATTAAAATCGATACCTCGCTCTGTAAGAGAGCGTCGATCGATGGTCGGTAAATGGTGTCGATCGATGATGAACCTGTAAGTTTCTACTTCTAATAAAACTCAAAAAAAACACAATATCAGTAATACCTCCCCCAGACTTAAACAACACTATCATCGTCGATCAATTTCAGTCTATCTGGTCTACTCGCATGCTGTCTCTGAACAATATCCATTTCTTGCTTCATGTCATCAAGCCTCTTGTAGAAATCATCCAGTGACATCTCTTGAGCTTTGTAGATCTCATGCACAATATCATCAGTCTCTGCTCTGTTGCATGTCTCTTGCTTCTTTGTAGACAAAGCAATATTTGCTTCATGTTCTCTGACTCCTGGAATAGTGGTATCGATCGATGCGTTCTTCTTGTTGTCGATCGATGGTTGTGTTTAATTTGGCTCGTGCTTCTGCTCCTCGTTGTCGATCGATGCGTTCTTCTTGTTGTCGATCGATGGTTGTGTTTGATTTGGCTCATGCTTCTGCTCCTCGTTGTCGATCGATGCTGATACTTGTGCGTCGACCAACGGTTGTTGTTGTTGTCCAAATAAATTTCCTGATCGTTCAGCCATAATAAGGTTGTCTGCTACATCTTGCTTAGGTAGAGTTAAAATTATCTCATAAAGACCTCGTGCACGTCCTTCTATATCTCTGAAAAGTACAAAATCATCGGGTCTGAGATAACCAGCCTCTGTATCTTCTGTTCCAAGTGAATGTTCTGGTTTTCATTTGATGTCGTTTGATGGCCAAGATAGGTCGATTATCGATACTGGATTGCCTACTCTCGCATTCATTACCCAGCCAGCTTCTTCTAGTTCCAAGTCGCGAGACTCAATCAGTTCTTCCTCTCTGTAATCTGAATCATATTCTTCGTAAGCTTCATTGTATCCTTGGCATGTCCAATTTGTGTCGATCGATGGTCTATGGTTACCATCGATCGATGCTCGATAATCAGAATGGTGCCCAAAAAGGTTTCCAGCTCCATTGGCCATTGCAAGTATATCTGCTACATCTTCCTTCGTGACGTTTAGAATTCTGCCATCCATAGCTCTTGCGTGAACATCTGGATCTCTCATAATACTGAACTCATCTGGTTGAAGATAACCAGCCTCTCTATAGCGTTCTTCTACTGAATCACGTTCAGTTACTGCTTCGTTCTCAGTATCGATCGATGGCGTATGGTCGCCGTCGATCGATGTTGATTTCCCTGGTTTATGGGAAACATGAAAAACTCCAGCCTCTTCCATAGCAAGCCCTCGGTACTCGATCATCTCTTCTTCTCTGTAGTTTTCATCATATTTGAGGTGGGCTGGGTTGTAATTGTAATCAGCATGGTGGGTGTCAATCGGTTATGGATTATGGGTGTCGATCGATATTGAAGGGTGAGTTTCGATCGATTGTTGATTTGCAGGACTATCGATCGATGATAAGTGTTGGGTGTCGATCGATGCTCCATCTAACGATTCCTCATTGCACTCGTAATCGCAGAAGCACGTGGCCACAAGCTCTGCATCATTACACAATTCAATCAGGGTAGGTTTATTTTATAAATTTCATAATAAATCTTATGATCAATCAAGGAAAGTCACAACATGTTTGTCTTCATGTAACAAATAGCTCCTACGGTGGCCATGAAAGCTCTTCCAAGTAACAAGGAAGAGTTCCAATAGATCTGGATGTCCATCACATGGAAGTCTATCGAGACTAAGAGGTCTTGAATTCGCAGTGGGACATCTCTGCATATACCTCCTATGTTTACTCTATGGAAATCCATAAAGACGAAAGAATCATTGGAAGTCTCTACTATGAGGTTTAACTTCTCTGCTATAGCTCAGGGCATGATGCTCACTGATGATCCGGTGTCGCATAAGGCATTGGGAAATTCATGATTTTTGATCAGACATGGCGCCACAAACTTCCCAGGATCACTTTTCTTCTTTAAAATGATTATTGGCTCTCTCCTAGTATGATCCTTGGTAGCTTTGCCGACTATCATAGGTCCTGATGTATCCCTCTTCTGCTCTGGAGTTGTCGTACTTGTGACCTTTGGTCGATCAACTCGTTTTGTCACTGGGTACCATCGATCGATTGCGGTCTCTGCGTCAAACGACGCGGAAGCTATTCCCGATTCCGTCAAGTTAACAGGAACTGTCGATCGATTCGACGTAACTTGTGTCGATCGATGCTTGTGTGGGCTGCCTAACAAACTCAGACTTCCTATACATAATCCTTCCTCTTGTGTCTTCTCTTTCTTGACTTTTACCCAAAAATCATCATATATCACAGCATTGACGTGATATTTTCGCCCAGATTATTCCCCCTCTTTGACCATAACTTCGTATCTCGAAAGGGTTTCACTCTCATGCGTCACCTGGATTTTCCAACTTTTCCACATGGATGTCGAGATCTTCGATTTTTGTGTTTAAGTGGAGGTACAGGAAATCTACTTGTCATTGAAATCCACAATCATCTTCTGCTGTCCCCTCAGTACCTTGTCAAACATAAATTCGATCCATGGTTTCTGATTGGCCTTGATATTTCTATACTTCTGTCAGCATGGGCATTAGCTTCAGGTTGAGCTATTGCAGTGTTTGCTTCTGCTTCTGGTTCTGTATCAGGGATTATAGTCCCCTTATTGTCTATCCTTTGACCTGCTGCATTACGCAAATGACCGTTGAGGTCATGCAAGTCTCCATTTTTATTCTGAACCACTATTATATGCACAACCGTCTGAACTCGTCTGCTGTCGTCGATCGATGCAGATACGGTGTTGTCACTCGATGCTATATGATCAATGTTGGTTGATGCTAGATTTCTGATTTTGGTCGATGCTGTCCATAAAGAAGTGTCGATCGATGCTGAGTAGATGTTGCCGATCGATGCTGAGTAGATGTTGTCGATCGATGCTGAGTAGATGCTGTTGATCGATGCTTGTCGTTTTTCTTTGTGGATCGTACGTTCGAGTTGATGTGGGTCTGAGAACAGTAAGTCTTGTCCTTTTTTGCTCCTGGTACTCTTTTGCATGCACCTCAAAAACAAAAAAAAAACAAAAATCAGTAACTTGAAAGTAACAAACCTAGACTAAATCCTAGTAAATAAATCTAATGGCGATCAATGTTTCCCCGGCAACGGCGCCATATTTGACACTTGGTGTTTTATGTTCTAATAGGGTATAAATATCCTAAACAAATAACTGTCGTCAAATTAACCCTTAATCCTAACACACAAAATAATACTTTTGTCAAGAGAGAACAATGTAGTATTTAGGGATCGAATCCACAGAGAACAATGACACACAATAGATTTATTATTTCTAAAGACTAAGCTATGCAATTATATATATTGGTAACAAGTAATCAGGTCAAAGAAATATTCCTTATTAGAAGGTAAAGATGCAATATTGAAATATGCTAATAATGTAAATATGGAAAATATGATGATACATTAACTATATGCAAATGTAAATATGCTAGATCTAAGGTTTCAAGCTTAATGAATTATAGGGAATAGGAGGCACAAATATTTAAATATTCTAGAACTCAAATATTAACTATTCTGACTCTTTTAACTCCAACTCTCGTATGCGAGTAAAAGCAAAGACCATCGATCGACGGCTAAGGCCTGATGTCGATAGACAGTGAAATCAGAAAGAATGTGAACGAGATTTGATATGTTCACCAAGCAAATTAGACCATCTCTCGCATGAGCCTATCAATCTAGTTCAATAGAGTCTATTTTGGCACAGATGCTACTCTCATAGTCGTCCATGACTTAGTTTCGAGATCCTAGTTAGCTACTGTAGAATTCAAGTATCAAGCACAACTCAATTATGGATATTGACTTAACCTAGAAACCCTACTTTTGGGATAATCCATGATTGCTATCATTCAACCCTAAATCTAGTTGATAACTACTCAGACATAATTAAAGCAAGAATAATAATCTGAATATAATGCATATATAAAATACTGGGGTTCCAATACAAATCTCCCTAAGGAGTTATGAATCTTCTCCCTAAATAAATCCTAAAACTATGGAGTGCTGGTGCACACAGATATTTTGCCACAAACCTAGGCACCCAGCACCCTCTTGCACTTTACGGTGCAATACATAAAGTATAAATATAAAACCCTAAAGTCTAGGTCAAAACTCGTCTAGGGGTAATCTAGTGTCTTGTCTCTAACTTGCGATTGAAAATCGGCTGTCTGCGAATTGAACATCGATCGATGGGGCAGATGTGCAACATCGATCGATCTTGGTCTTGTAACATCGGTCGACGCCAACGTTGTGTCGTCGAACGATGGTAGTCTTGTACTTTGACTCTCACAATGATCAGCTTGGATTATTCTCCTCTAAATACTCCAAAAGCTCCAAGTATCTCCATATATCTCCAAAACGTACCTGGACCTGTAAGACCTTTAAAACATAGCCTAGACACACATAAAGACCCTAAATAGAGCCTATAACATGGTCTAAAATTGGTAATAAATAGGTTATATCAGGTTGCCTCCCACTCAGCGGTTGGTTATAGTATTTAGTTTGACGTTTTTCAAGTTTTGATTCAGTTCTGATGAGATTGGAGACTTGCTCCAAAACAATTCCCATTGTCCAATGTCTTCAGGTTCATCACCCTTTTTGTGAAAGCCTCCATAGACTCTTCTCCTTTTTCTATCATCTCAGCAATAAGGAGTGCTCAAAGCTTTGCAAATGGCTGAAAGACGCATCTGATGCGCACTCTGTATTTCCTGACACCATCTGAGAAGTGAGGAATCAATGATAACGGAAGACCGCCCTTGGTCCTTTTCCTCTTACTTCCAATTCCTTTTCTTATTCCCCCAGACTTGTTGATCTTGTGGTGCCTCCTTCAAGAGTTTATGAGATACTTCAAACTTATTCTACTCTAGTCCGTGAAAAGTGTCAATCGACGGTCTAGTGTTGATGTCGATCGATGCTCCAATGGTGACGTCGATCGATTCACCAATGATGGTGTCGTTTGATGCTGCGACCGATGGTCCTTGGTCAACGTCGCCTTCATACTTCAATACTCTCAGAGAAACTACTGCATAAAGAGGATCATCAAATACCTCAACGTAGGGATCCGTATGCACACTTTCATATGGTGGAATAGGAGAATCAACCTCAAAATCGGTGCTGGGAACCACAAACTTCACATGGTCATGTACCATCTTTTCTCTTTTGTGAAACCAATCAACTTCTTCTACACAGATAGGTGGTTGAGGATGTTCTTGGAAAGCAAGGTGTGAGCCCTTGAACTTGTGCATTATCTCCTCAATCGTCTCTGGTTCAATCATGTAACCTAGTTGTTCGTCCAACAATGAGAGTCGATTGATGTCAGCTAGGTGGTATCAATCGATGATGGGCTTTGGGTGTTGATTGATGCAGTAGGGTGGTTGTCGATCGATGATATCGGGTTTGTGTAAATCGATGCTAGCTTTTGGTGAAGTCTCCAGATCTCTTCCCGAAATGTGCTGATCGTCAACAAGTTTTTGCTCTGAGACCTGATCCATATCTTCAAGTCATTCATCCAACTCCAAGAAGTCTTCCATAGTGACTTTCCTACTCAACTTAAAATACCCAAGTTGTTCTCCACCCTCTAGCTTCAAGAATTCTTTCCTGGTGGCCTCTCTGTCTACATCTGAGGTAAGATCACAGTTTGATACATCGGTACTTTTAGTGTCGAGTCTTCAATGCCCTGAGAACATTGTCCCAGAAGAACAGTGTCGGGGTGAACAGTGTCGCGGTGAACATATGATGAACCAGTGTTGGGATGAACATAGTTGTGGTGAATAGTTTCGACCTATGCCGGATGAACATTTTCGATCAATGTCGGATGAACATTGTCGATCAATGTCGGGTGAACAGTGTCATAATGAACAGTGTTATGGTGAACAGTGTCACGATGAACAGTGTCGGTCGATTTGTATGAACAGTGTTGGTCGATGGTGAGGTATTAGCATCAATCGATGTTGTGGTCGGATCACTGTTAACAACTTCTTCTTCTATGCTCGGCTCAGATCCATGATGTTCATCACCTTTATGTGTAACCTCATCTGTTTGTTGAACCTGATTATCTGGCTTCTTAGTGCGAGTGCTCAGTCTTTCACATTCTCCATCTGTTTCACTATAAGGAACATCCAACATCTAACTGAATTTAAACATCAGCTCCTTGTCCCGGCGTTTAACCATCATGTCCAGCATATCATCATTCTTCTTTAGTCGAGATGCTGCAGCATCTATGAGAAATTTGTTGAGGAAAGTGCTTTTAATGTCCTCCCAACATGTTAGAGATCCTGGCTGCAGTTGAATGAACCATCTAAATGCATTCCTAGAGATAGAATATGGGAAGATCTAGCAGAGCATGTGGTATTCATACACTTCATTCTGCTCGCTCCTTGATACTAGATCCACAAGTCTTCGATGTGTTCCTTCGGATCTTTATGAGGCAAACCCTGGAAAGAGTTATGAGCTCCCCAATCATACCATTCACGGCTCAATTGGAAGTCATTTATCTCAGCAACAGAAATGACATCAGGGATCACAGCTCCCTGTGCATTAATCAATTGTCATGTACTGCTGCGAAGGCGACCTTCTTCGTCTCGTAAGATCTCATTCTCATCAGCCTCAAGTATAAGAACTTCAATTTCTTCTGTCTTCTCGCAAGTGGCATCGACTAATGCTGAGGTCTTAACGTTTATCAACTTCTTAGTGTTGGTATCGATCGATGACGAGGTGTAAGTGTCGATCGAAACTTGTTCTCTTCACTGTTTATTGCTGCTTAGAGGGTGTCGACTGCCCTCTTAGACTTATGGATCGTGCGTAAATCAGTAGACTCCTTCTTTGTAGAGCCCAAAAATCCTCTCCTCATTGCTTCCTGGTACTAATATGTATGTACCTTAAACACAGGAAAATGTTTATGTAAGTAAACTAATATAGAAAAATACCTAGAGTAAATCTAACAAATTGAGTCTAATTCCGAAACCTCGCTCCCCGGCAACGGCGCCAAATTGACAGGAAGGTTCTTATGTATTTCATTGCAAACTCTATCAAATTAACCTACGAACTACTCTTGCCAAGAAAGGTCAAATTGTAGTATTTGGGGATCGAATCCACAGGGAGTGTGGGCACACAATAAACTCAATACAAAGCTAGGCAAATAGGTTAATAAGCAGTAATTAAACAATAGCAGATAATTGATTGATTAGTAAGTAAACAATAATAATAAATAGCTAGATGTAGGGTTTTGGGCAAGTGGATTATAGAGGATAGAAGCTAAGGATATTAATCATATAACTCGTTATCTAATATAAAAGATGACAAGCTCTCGCTGCGAGTCTAATCTATTAACTAAGTCTGATGTCTCAGCTCTCGATTTTTGACACGGAATGACCGTCAGTCGATGGCAATGATCCTGCGTCGATCAATGGTCTCTTGAGTCGATATTTATGACCTAATTAGATAAGTTCACTAAAACAACTCTCGTTCGGTTTTAGCAACCTTGCTCAACATGATTAATTATGGTAGTAGACCATGCTCTCGCTTGCGCCTAACTATCCTATGATCAGGGTTCTAGTTAGCCTACTCTAGAACACAAGCAATAAACACAATTATATTAATAGATCTAATAATCCCCCTAGCAATTCTATTGTGTGGCTAATCTATCAATATCATTAATAAACACTAAACCTAACAAGAGATCTACTCAGACATGATCTTTGTCACATAAATTATAGATGAATAGAATATATAATATAAAACCAAAGGAGTTCCTCCCTTCTCTCCTAACCCTATAACGACGAATAAAAGAAACTTATTTAGCGTAGTCGTCAACAATGGCTTAGAAAACATATAAATAGGGTTTTAGGCCGTGCATGGGTATTTTTTTGTATTTTTTTCTGATCATCATCAAGCTTCTGCTCCGAGTCCTGATCCATATCTTCAAGTCATTCGTCCAACTCCAAGAAGTCTTCCATAGTGACTTTCCTACTCGAATTAAAGTACCCAAGTTTCTCTCCATCCTCTAGCTTCAATAATTCTTCCCTGGTGATCTCTCTGTCTACTTCTGAGGTAAGATCACAGTTTGATACATCGGTATTCTTTAGTGTCCAGTCTTCAATGCCCTGAGAACATTGTCCCGGAAGAACAGTGCCGGGGTGAACAGTACAGCGATGAACAGTGTTAAGGTGAACATTGTTATGGTGAATAGTGTAGATCGATGCCGGATGAACAGTATCGATTAATGTCGGATGAATAGTATCGTGATGAACAGTGTCACAGTGAACAGTGTCACGATGAACAGTGTCACGATGAACAGTGTCAGTCGATGTCAGGTGAACATTGTCAGTCGATGGTGAGGTATTAGCATTGATCGATGTTGTGGTCGGATCACTGTTAACAACTTCTTCTGCTCTGCTCTGCTCGGCTCAGATCCATGATGTTCATCACCTTTCCGTGTAACCTCATCTGTTTGTTGAAACTGATTATCTGGCTTCTTAGCGCGAGTGCTCCGTATTTCACATTCTCCATCTGTTTCACTATAAGGAACACCCAATATCTGACTGAATTTAAACATCATCTCCTTCCCCGGTGTTTAACGATCATGCCCAGCATATCATCATTCTTCTTTAGTCGAGCTGCTGCAGTATCAATGAGAATTTTTTTGAGGAAAGTGCTTTTAATGTCCTCCCAACATGTTGGAGATCCTGGCTGCAGTTGACTGAACCATCTAAATGCATTCCCAGAGATAGAATATGAGAAGATCCTGCAGAGCATGTGGTATTCACCACACTTCATTTTGCTCGCTCCTTGATACTAGATCCACAAGTTCTTCGATGTGTTCCTTCGGATCTTCATGAGGCAAACCCTGAAAAGAGTTATGAGCTTCCCAATCATACCATTCACGGCTCAACTGGAAGTCATTTATGTCAGTAACAGCAATGACATCAGGGATGACAGCACCATGTGCATTAATCAATTGTCATGTACTGATGTGAAGGCGACCTTCTTCGTCTCAAAAGATTCCATTCTCATCAGCCTTAAGTATAAGAACTTCAGTTTCCTCTGTCTTCTTGCAAGTGGCATTGATCGATGCTGAGGTCTTAACGTCGATCGCGTTATAGTGTTGGTATCGATCGACAACGAGGTGTTGGTGTCGATCAATACTTGTTTCTCTTCACTATTGATTGCTGCTTGGAGGGTGTCGACTGCCCTCTTAGACTTATGGATTGTGCGTAAATCAGCAGACTCCTTCTTTGTAGAGCCCAAAAATCCTCTCCTCATTGCTTCATGGTACTAATATGTATGTACTGCAACACAAGAAAAAAGTTTTAGGTAAGTAAACTAATATAGAAAATACCTAGACTAAATGCAAACAAATTAAGTCTAATGGCAAATCCTTTCTCCCCGGCAAAGGCGCCAAATTTTGATAGTGCGGTTTTATGTATTTCATTGAAAACTGGATCACATTAAACCCTACAAACTACTCTTGCCAAGAGAGATCAAATTGTTGTATTTAGGAATCGACCACAAGGAGCGTAGGCATACAATAAACTGAATACAGTCGCGATTAAGCTAGGCAAATAGATTAATAAGGAATAAATAAACAATAGCAGGTAATTGATTGATTGGTAAGTAAACAATAATAATTAATACCTAGATCTAGGGTTTCAGGAAAGTGGATTATAGAAAGATATAAGCTAAGGGTATTAATCATAGAACTCAATATATAATGTAAAAGACAATGAGCTCTCGCTGCGAGTATAATCTATTGCCTAAGTCGCCATGTCTCAGCTCTCACTTGTTGACACGGAATGACCGTCGGTCGATGGCAATGATCTCGCCGATCGATGGTCTCTTGAGTCAAGCTTTATGACCTAATTCAATAAGTTCACTAAATAAACTAAATAAACTCTCGTTTGTTTCTAGAAACCTAGCTCAATAGGATTAATTCTGGTAGTAGACCATGCTCTCGCTTGCGCCCAACTATCCTATGATCAAGGTTGTGGTTAGCTACTCTAGAACACAAGCAATAAACACAATTCTATTGATTGATCTAATAATCACCTATCAATTCTATTGTTTTGCTAATTAAAATAGCCTATTTATTACCAGTTTAATGCCATCTTATAGGCTCTATTTAGGGTTTATTATGTGTTTCTAGGCTATGTTTTAAGGTCTTTACATGTACATGTACGTTTGGAGATATATGGAGATACTTGGAGCTTTTGGAGCATTTATAGGAAAATAATCCGTAGCTGATCATCGATAGAGTCGAAGTACAAGACTATCTCGATCGACAGGCACCACCTTTAACGTCGACCTATTTTACATGACTAAGGTCGATCGATGTTGAACACTTGACATCGATCGATGACCGATTCGCAGGCCATAAGATTACAAGATTACCCCTAGACGAGTTTTGACCTAGATTTTATAGTTTATATTTATACCTATGTATTACAGAGAG